>VYZQ01054906.1:111512-123970 GCA_013400655.1 Mystacornis crossleyi | reverse complement strand
GTTTGTAGTTTCAAAACCTGCTTCCTGCCTTCCCCTGCCTCAGTTGGTAAGCTCTTTGGGAACCAGTTTATAAATGTCATAATAAGAAAAAAAGGTTAATATACATTATTATGGTGTGATTAGTAAGTTCACATTTACAATTATTGTTAAATATGAAGGTGTGTTGAAATGTGATTGCTCTGCTGGCTTTAATTAAGACGTCGGTTCTGCTGCAGTTACGGACCCTCTTCTCATTCTGAGCTTGCTGCTTTTGTGCATTAAAACACCTTGTATTCTGAAAACCCTTTCTCCTGTAAGATGTACCTGCTTTTTCCTGTATCTGGCTAATGTAGGAGTGCTGATACTTAAATGCCTAATGTAGGAATGATGATGTTATATTTAATACTTCTTTTGAGCTCATGTCCCCATTTTTCTCTGTTGATTTCTGTATTGTTTTTTTAAGGTCGTTGCAAGACATGAAGATCTGTTGGCCCAAGCAACTGGAATTGAATCCCTGGAAGGTAAATATTGTTATATTATGCTGGCTATTCTTGCAGTGGAGGAAGCACTTGTAGAATCTGTGCAGGGAACATCATTCACTGCCAACTTTGGCCCCAAATGTTAAAGCTCCAAATCTGATTTCTGAGGAGTAACATGTGGCAGCTTTTTTTTTTTTTTTTTTTTTACATCAGTAGATGGAGCTCCAGGGAGAAGATTTGGCTGATACGTCTTTGGAGTAGCTCCTTCATAAGAAAATGTATTTTGATAACGTTCTGTGCAACTTTAGCAATAAAGCCTTTTTTGACCTTTTAATGTATTTTTCTAAATAAAGCTAGTTTTGTTGCAACATTGGCAGGTATCTGTTGCCGTAAGCACCAATTTTATGTTGCATATGCATGTGTTGCATAGTTTGCACATCTTAACCAAAGAGGCTATGACACATAATCTAAACCGTGTTGAGATATATTTTCTTAGTAAGGGGCTACTCAGTTAAATACATACTTTTGTTTTATTCCACTGTTTGAGATGTGCCTTTTAACATAAACTGCTGATTTTTAAAGGCCTTACTTAGGAACCATTGAGTCTGTATAGAAAATGGTTGCATTATATTGTTCTTGTGCCAGCAACCCATTAAACCTGCCATTCTGCTCTTTGTCACTTTGCTGAGAATGTCATATGGCTTGGTTTGGTTGGTTTTGTGGGCTGGTTTTGTGCAGATAGATACTTAACCTCTGTAACATGCTAGAATGTCTATAGCACATCCCCTTCTCCCTTTGTAACTTGCTAAGTAATTTATCTTTGTACCTTTTTCTGCTTTCAGGTTTTGGCATAACCAGAATTTCTGGTTACTGGGAGTTACAGTATATCCTTAGTCTTCGGAAGCGCTGGGATACACTGTTTTGTGTCAGTAATTGCACATAGCTGTAAAATTAAAGAAATGGCTATTTAATCTAGCAGTGGTAGCTCCTGCATAACTTTTTACACTGTTGGAGAATCAAACATAGAAGACTGAAATATGTGTTCATTCTCCAAATAAGAAGCAGACAGGAATCTGTAGTCAATCTTGTGACTGATAAGTACCTCCCAGTAACAATCTTCAGCAATTTGTGCTGAGTGGAATTCTGTTTTCTGAAATTATGGTTGTTTCTGAAGGCATTCCTTCCTAAAATTGCTCTGAGGAAAGAATGATGTACTTCAAAACAACTGCTCAATTAGGAAACATTTCTATAAGGCAGGTGTGGTAAATAATGCATGTTCTAATGCATGCAACTAATACTGCAAAGTAAAAATAAAATGCAATTCACCTCAAAGTTGTTGAAATTTTTCCACTCTCTTAGGGTTATGCTCTTAAAGGAAACACTGAGTCAAGATTCATAAGAAAAAGAAAAGATAAATGCCAACGGATTTTTTTAATTGTGAAGTTAGAAATGCATAGCTCTTGGTACATTTATCAAGAAAGTTAGCAAGTGGAGATTATGGAGCTAATTCACAGCACACGTAGTCATTTGGATGTGTGGAAATGAATCTCATTAAACATTTCAAATTGGTCCACCCAGCTTCTAGAGTCCTTTCTTTTTTAGGCCTTTGTACTTTTTTTAATGGTACACAGCTCTGGTCTACATATTTTTTTCTGTCTATAGGTACTTCAGTAGGTATCTTGAGCTACCTGTTATCCTGTATCAATTGTATCATCCTGTATCTTCCACAGCAGGTGGAGAGGGGAGCGTGCCTTTCGCCCATCCTTATCCTGTCCTCTGGGAAGTGGGCTGTTGTGTGCTTTCATAGCAGTGTTACAGCAATAGATGCAGCAGTGTTGTGCCACTGGCTCTCCCCCATTATTGCAATGCAGAGTAGACAATGCAGTCTATTTTGTAAGCTTTACACTGTGTCTCCTATCTTCATCCTCATGATCTGTTGTCTACTATACCATGTCTAAATAACAGACAACCCACAAGCCTGTCACTAAGCTAAGTAAATAATTCTGAAATATGGAGAAGATAGGAATTTACATATTTACAAAATGAGTGAGATACGCTCACCATACAGTACAACCTGAATATAACTGTTAGCAGTAGTTTTGTTTGTCTTCCATCTTACTGTATCATGCTGCAGTTTTATCTAATTTAACAATGACATGCCTGTAAACAGGGCTTTACAGAAATGTAGTATGTTTTAGAATGCTAACAGTAACTGGAACAAAAATAATTTCATAGGCCTGGGTTTGTCTAACCTAATTAAATTCTCAGCAGGCTGATTCTGTATTGCAAAAATGACTCCTGTCCCCTACTACTTTGTTTGCAATTTACCAAGGAAAGAACAGGCATGCTTGTCAGCTTTCCTTGTGCTGCTTTGCCAAACTAATGTGGAACAAACACGATTAGGGTAGTTTGCTCTGTTTGTAATCTAAATTAGATGACCTTACAATGACATTGATATCTTACATTTTGCTAAAGATGCTTGTGCCCAGGAAGAAAACCTTGAAATAGAATTGTTTGTTTTCTCAGTCCTCTTTGTACTTTGGTTTCTCTGAATTGTCTAGTCACTATATTAAATAAATAGTGTTAAATAGGTTGTGCCATTTTTGTTTATCACGTTCAGGTGTTTATACCAGGTTATATCATTTGAACTGCATTCCTGATCATCATTCTCTTAGAAAGTAGCATCCTCTAAATATTATTTGAAACTTCACAAATGATGGATTTTGGAGTGATGTTTCTTCTGTGGGTTTATGTTCTCTACCAATACATTTTCCATAACATTCGGTAGGTGACCTATTACCTGCTCAGTTTATTTCCCAATATGCTTATTAATTTTGGTCTCTGATGCTTTGTTATAAAGGGGGAAGCTTTTCTGGTTTATGCTAAAGTAGTCTGCAGTAATTATTATGATTTGAAGAAAAACTTTCTCTATAATTGATGAGTGTTCCATGTAAAAAAATCTGCTTTATTTTGCAGGTGTCCTCCAAATGATGCAAACTAGAATTGGTGCTCTACAAAGCACTGTTGATAGGTATGACATTCATTATGTAATTAGAAAGTATAAATTCTTATGTTCTATAATGCTTTTTATTAACACTGCTATAAATAAATTTCGCTTTTATTTTTAGAATTAGAGTCAAAATTGTTGACCCCTACAACAAAATAGTGTCTCGGACAGCTCAGCTAGCAAAACTGCAAGTAAGTTGCATGAAAAACATACTGCAAAAAATTCTTTTTGAACATGTGTTATTCCACAATTGTCAGACATAGGTACAGTTTTTCTACTCCAGTAGCCTGTAGTTCATTGTCAGTATTTTTCTGAACATCAGTATTTGTATCTCTTCAGGAGCTACTGAGAAGTGCTTTATATTGCAAAGTAGAAAATTGACCTTTGCACTAGCTAATTGAGTTTTTGTAGAGATGGAGGGAAGAGGGAAGAGTTATCTGAGTACAGATTAATTAAATTCTCATAACTGTTTGTATTATTTTGGTATTTAATGTTATGGTGCTGTTGTGCAGAAGACGCTTTTCTCCCCTAAGTTAATGCAGGCTTTGCATTCTGTAGTTTTCAGCTCCAGGTGTTGCTCTTTTTGCCACTGGCCAAAAGTGCCACGACTTCCAGGTGGCGAGTTAGGTGCAGATTTTTTTGATGTTCTCTGATGTGTGTTGCTCATGTAGAAAAGGTTTTGGAAATGTGGGGCTAAAGATGAAGATCATTTCTGCCCTGCTCTTACACAAAGTCGAACTGCAGAGGGATGTCTGAGAAGCATGAGTCCCTGAACTTAGGAAATGTTTCTTGGGTGCTCTTTGTTTCCTCTTGGCTGTTATATGGTTACATGGGTTTTCCTGTGGTATGAAAGCGGTGTCCATGCAGGGTCAGCATTACTCAAGCTGTGCCGGGGGATTTGTAATATCTGACTTTTCTTGCTCAGAAAAAAGATGTGCAGGGTAAGTGGGAGCCTGGTGGGCTGCTCCTCCTAGTATCGGTGTAGAAAGAGGAATGATGATTCCAGATTCTCTGCCAGTGGGAGTCTGTCAGAATCTCTGCCACTGAGGGTCTATCCTCAGCACAAGAGCTGCTGTCCCTTCTTGTGTTGGCAGATACGTTGTGAGTGCTTTATGTTGCACTATACTGCTGCAAGGAGTTGAGGGTCAGGACACCTGAATTGAGAAATGAAGCTGAACTTAGGGAGAGTTGAGTCAAATCTCAACTCTCTAGCCTCCTAAAGATGCACTCCTGGGGTGTCCTTTACCTGGGGGACTCGTTTGTTGAGGAAGGAAGGGCACATTCACTTCATGGCGATGGCAGGGCTTATGACATGAAATTACTCCCGAATGTGAGACTTGTGGCTTGGGACATTATCAAACTTACTAATTTTATCAGCTGATCTACAATTGGTAGAAAAAGATAGCTGGTAAAAGAGGTTGCCTTCTGTCAAAATCTGTAGGGTCGGCAGGTATGTTTTGCTGGAATGCATGATGTTTCAGTGCCTCTTGCACTTGTGATGGTGTTATTTTAGTACTTCTCCATTGATTGCTGTGGGACTGTTCACTAACTGAAGGAATATTTGATTTGCATAAAGCTAGATTTTGCCATCCTTAATTTTTTATTAATATAGTGTCGCTTTTTCATAAACATTCTCACTGCAGGTTTGTTGTTAAACTTCAAATCTAGTCCTGAATTCTAAATCTCTGTTATGTGCTTGTACATGCTGTGTCTTCCTCTGCTCTTAGAGCTTCATGACATCCCAAGGCAGCAGCAGACTCAGTTCCTGCTTTAAATCATACTGTCTTCTTCTGACTCCTTCCAAAGTCGATCACAAGCTAAGTGGGAGTAGTTAACAGCTGAAGTGTGTAGACAGGGAGTTTGTCCTTCAGAAGGTTCTTTTCTGTGCAGCTCTGTTTAACTAAATATTTCAGTATCTTGGTATGAAAAACATTATAATAGCCAAGCATTTAAAACATTGAAAAAAATTCTGTATTTTAAAGTTATTCTTACTTTAAAATATTTACCAGTAGCAGATGTTATCGTGATGCTACTGTAAATAAATAGTAAATGTAGTCTAAGATAGTGGACTGTCTCCTCCTTCTTCAGGCTTCATAAACAACAAAATATATACATTCACTTAACTTGAACATTTAAGCTGCACACTGGCACATTTTCAAGTGACTCCTTCTTTGGAATTAAGTCTTCTTTCAGTAATTTCTTAAAATTAGTTTTAGATTAAAAGTAAGAAGCTTCTAAGTGACTAAAATTGTAGTAATAATTTCTGTTACTGTTGATATGTTGTTTTAAATTTCAGGAGATAGCTACCATGTAATCTCAAAAAAAATTGGGGTTTATTTTTAATTGTACTTAAAATTACCAGGACTACTGGGGCCACTGGCCTTTTCCAAATTAGTTTTTGCTTGAACAGTAGAATTCGTCCTTCTTGGATGAAAACATCTCCTTTAGAAAAGTGTACTTGTCCATCTCAGGGAGGGAATGTTCCCTGAATTAATTCAGACTTCTGTTATGTGGGTAGTCAGGTTAGAGGATCTGGAATCTGTGAACAACTCCACCGTAGATACAGTTCCTTGTTTCTGTTACATGTCCTTACATATAGCATTCTTTTATAGCAACTGGGAATTTTATTAAGTTGAACAGCTCATATAAATGAAAATATTTGGGTGAAACAGAATCTTTGTCGAGGGTACAATGCGGTAGAAGTCACTACGAAATTTAGAGTGCATCTTCAGTGTCTTTGGATTTTTTCCCTCCAACTAATTCCCAGGGCCAGAAATTAAATTTTTTTTTTTTTTTTTTGTGTTCTTGTATCTAAATGTAACTATTCCCATCTCTTACTCTCTTTTAAAAGATTGTTTCTTGGGACAGGAAATAATAAGCAACAATTCAAGGAAAAAGAAATACTCTTTCAGCATGTAAAGCAAAAAGATGGTTCAAAAATAACAGAAGTTGAACTCCTGGGGAAAAACATTAGCCAGAGGTACACAATTGGATTAGAGAGTAATTAATTTTGAAAGCAAAGTAATAATACTATGCCCTCTTATTTGGTGAAGCATAGTGCACTATATAAAAAGCTATTTTTGATTAATCTTGCAGAAATTTGGTTCACAGATATGAAAGTAATATGTGGATCAAGAGTTTTCTAATTAAAGAAATGAATTATTAAAAATTAATACATTAATCTTTCAAAGCAGGATAAGCCCCACTTAGTTCTCAGTAAGGGTAATAGAAGTCATGTGGTTAAGTTGTCACAGAATGCTTAGAAAACTTGCACTTCAGACTGTGCTAGAGAGCCCAAAGCAGCAAGAGTAATTGGGCTTGCCCTGATTTGCCTCAGTGGGGTTTTTTCTAATTTTTCCTTTTTGTTCTGTCTAGATGTTTAATAAAATTAAACTATAAATATTTGTGGATTTGTTAGTTTTTGCTGGCATAGGGAAGAGACTGCCAGGTTGTACAGTCTGGTGTGGATATTGGTTGAAATGATTCACTCGTATATGTTTTCATATGTGCACTTTAACATTAGTTTTCAATAAATGAACTTGATCTGAAAAAGAGATTCTAAGTCTTTTGGATACTAAATTTTTTTAAAGTAATTTTAAATTACTTTTGATATCCATAAGGTTAATACTTTAGGAGACTTTGCCTTCAGTACCAGGGAAAATAACTCCAAACAACTATGTCATACATGTTCCAAAATTCTCATTTGCCACTCTTGTTAATCTGATTGCAGATGTTGGACTGTACCTATGACTGTACTGAAATCTGAGCTGCATTTCTGAATTCTCCTTTAGTTGTTACCCACTCCAGAATATTGCTGTTCCCATAGCATGTATTTCAAGATATTAATTGAGTGAAAAATTATGAAACTATTATGCTTGATTCAGATGTCATAAATGCCTGTTATTCTAATTTGGTGCTAACAAAAACGTACATGAAGATGTTTCCTAAAAATTTATATATACATCCATATTCTTAATTTTTAATCAAGAGTGCCATGTATTTTAATAAGTACATGAAAGAATGTGAACTAACAGTTGGCTGAGTGAAGGTAACTGGCCTTCTGAAAGTTTTGCTGAGAATTAGTTTTTATATATATGCCTACCATAAGAGTCAATCCCTGTAGTAACAATTTAGTCTTCAAGTTTTATTGTCTTCTGCAGTAAATGCTGCCATTTTGTTTATTTTGGATGAGTATTTGATTGGCAAAGCCAACTTCTTAACTTTTCTAAAGCTTAAAGAGGGGAGGAGTATTGAGGAGAGATGCGCAAGGTAAAATAAAACTCACTTCTAATTAGAAATAGAACATGCCTCTGTCATGGGGTTCTGAGTTTCCTTTGTTTTTGTGTGGGTAGTGACAGAATAATCTCAGTAGCCCCATGAATGTAATTACGAGCTTTTGAATGTCTTGGTCTATATAACAAAGAATCATATTAAAAATTTTTGAAAAAGGGATTTTAATGTTCTAATGTTCCTTGGTTTTATTCACATTCACATTTCCTTTTTAGGTTAAGAGAATTCCACATTTGAGTACTGGTATTATGTGATTGTAATATCCCTAATGCCAGAATTTCCCTGCAGGCTGCCTGTGACTTGCTGCGGAGGATAATACGCATCTTGTATCTCAGTAAGAGACTTCAAGGACAACTGCAAGGAGGAAGCAGAGAGATAACAAAAGCTGCCCAGAGTCTCAATGAACTTGGTGAGTCCTTAAGTCTTAATTACTTGTAGATACATTTTTAGTTTGCAGTCACATGACTCACACTAGTGTTTGACTTAAAAAACAAAGAAACACCCAAAACTTTTTACTGTGGTTCTTGCTCCCTGATTTAAATTGAGAAATGGCATGGACAGAACTTATTAGTCCTTTACCTTTTTTCATATGACTTCTCTAGATACAGGTAGTTAATAATGTGAAAATTTTATGATAACTTGTGTTCTTTTGTGCAACATTTTTTTGTGAAGCAGTTTCTTACTGGTTTATGTTTCCATAAAACACCCTCAGAGGCAGCAGATATATATTTAGCTTTTGGGAGTCATTGCACTATGATAAGGCATAGTTTAAATTACAGTTTATGTCCTAAAAGAAAGATTTTGGCCCTGTGACTTTTATGAAAGCCATAGGTGATATGATATACAGATACCTAACCTAGTTCAGAGACTGGAAGTGTTCTGTTGCAGTAATGACTAACTTACCCTTTATTTTATTTGCTTATAATGAGGTAGTTCTCATGAATGCTCATGTTACATTGCTAGAATGTTTTCTGTACTTGAGCTGGCTTGGGAGGTTCCACACCATGCTGCAGGTTGCAGTGAGGAGCACCCCATTAGTCTTGGAGATCAGTTGGTGCTGTTGTATATGGTATCTTGCCAGCTGTTTCTCCTCTGATTTAATGGTGTCAAATTCCAACTTCCAAAAATAGGTTGTGGGAGGGCTGAACTATCAAACATTCAGAATCATCCCAAAGTTTATTTTGCATATTTGTCACTACTGCACTTTTTACACCATGTGATCAAAAAATTATTAGACAATGACTTAGTCTTATAACGGGCAGATGCTGTGTTACAAACAGAAGGTTTATATATTTATTTAGCATATCAGTCTGATTGAAGCACTTTAAGCACCAGTTGTATCATTCTAAGGTAGAATATTTTTTCTGATTCTTTCTACTTTTCCTTCCATTTTGCTCTCCCATTACATCTTCAGAATATACAAAGTAATACTGTCTGTTAACTACTTGGATTGCAAGTGTTGTGGGATTAATTTGAGTGCTAGATCCTATTAAACAAATTAGTACAATTTAGTGCTAAAATCTGAGATGTTTAGTGTAGATTTTAGGATTTCTTTCTTTGAAAGAAAATGCCTTTTACTACTGTCCTTCCTGTCTTTTTCTCTCACTGTTTAACAAAAGAAAGTGCAAGTTTTTTTTTTAAGTGCCACAGTCTTTTGAGTTTCTTGTTTTCAAACGCTTGGTCTTTTCCTAAAGCTCAGTAAAGTCTGAGGAATTATTTTTAAAGACTAAGGTCTTTAAAGTGTCCCCTTAGGCAACCCTTTTGAGTTTGATCCTACAGTCCATGGCAGTAGCCAAGGCTTGGGGTCCTTAATTTAATCCTTAATTCTGGATGGTTTACGGCCAGGTAAAATACCTGTCTACATCTCTCTCCATTTTATTTCCTGGAATCTCTTCCTTTCTTCTCTCATACCCATCCATCTGCATCCCTCCTTCATTTTTGGCTATCTGTCCTTTGTTACCCTTTACTACCCACCTTAGCTGGTTTGAATTCTTCCTGCTTCCCAGCTGGCCATGCCTCCCAGCACCTGGGTGGATGGAAACACCCCCCTCAGGAGATGCTGGTGCAGGGAGTTGGAGGTCCCTGTCCTGTGTGGAGAGGCAGTGATTGCTGGGAGTGGGGTGGCTCTGTTCCGAGGGGAGGAAAGCGCATGGGTCAGGGTACTGCTGTGGGAGTCAGCGGGAAGGGGGCGTGCTGCAGGGAGCCTGGATTATGGGATATGGCTGGGGAAGCACTATGCTGTGCTTCTGGACTTAGCATTGGGATGGGTGGGAAATCTCTAGCAGAGAGGTGGTGGTGGTGTGTGGCTGGAGAGCACTTGGGATGGGGTGGCTTGGGGTGAAGTTGTGGAAGTGCTGTGCTTCAGAAAGATGGGAAATGTGATGTAGTGCTGTGTGGTGTCAGGAGGGTGGGAAGCATGGGGAACAGGCACTGGGCTCTGGCAGTTTGGTGGTGGGATATGAAAGCTTTGGGAGGCCTGGGGAAATACTACAATATCTGATGGTAGTAAATAGGTGGTGGACATGGGTGGTGTGAAAGCCTGGTATTGGATAGGGACCGCTGTGTCACGGAGGCTTGCTTTTGAGTTGGGGTTTCTGTCCAAGATGAATACTGATCTGTGGTTTTAGCCAGATATTCTTGAATATCCCTTTCATCTCTTGTTCAGCGAAAAAATCATTCCATTGTTTATTACCTTTCTGTTGTACATGTGGGTGCAGAATAATTTCTACTTTGTCAAAATCAGCACTGTGATATTACTGTGAAAGCTTTGCACTTGCTGTGGTAAAAGATACCTTCCATTGCTTGTAAGGTGTTCTGAGTAGAATGTTGAGATAACTGACAAGTTTTTTTTGTGTACTGCTACACTGTGTGTGTATGTTTGGTGGACAAAATGTGCACATTTAAGTATGTATTTAATGTACATTCCTACAGCTGATCTATGTTAGTTCACTTATAGCTTTTACTTAGTTGTGTCTTGAAGTTTATTTTGCAGTGATGGGAAAGGCTATGGTAAATATATAAAATATTTGAATTGGGTAGAAATACAGGTCAATCAGAGGGACTACAAGAAACAGTAGCTCTTACTGAGAAGTGTTTTTTTCTGGATGCCTGAAGTTGCTAGTAGTGTGCAGATCTCCAGCTTCACTCCAGCAGTGTATGATGTTAGGAAGATGCTTTCTCTGAAAGCATTTGGTAGTATTTTGACCAAGATCTCTATTTAGAGCTGAAGTAGATCTGCAATTCTTCTGTGTTGGAGTTTCACATTCTTCACACTTTGAAATGAACTTCACACTTTGGCAAAGTAAAAAGAAAAACTTAATTTCCTCTGTAATTTTAGAGATTAAAAGTGGTTTGTGTGTATGTAAATATATATATATATATATTTATGTAAAATAATCCCCAGACTTCTGTAACTCTTCTACCTTCCAACATACTTTGGGTTCTCTAGCAAAGTAGAATAAGCTATTAGCTGCTTCTCTAGTGCTAATTCTTTGTGTCATACAATCCAATTCAATGTTTGCATAGGTGAAACAAGTGCCAATATTCAGATGTCACACAGTGCCTAATGCAGTGAATTATATGCTCTGGCTATGCTTCTTGGTGGTATTTAAATACAAATATTTTATAAAGTGAAAAAAAAACATTTCTAAGCAAGATTAAACAATAGAATGTGACAAGAAAATGGTACACTATATACAGTTGCCTTTAACAGACGAAATTCTGCAGGCATTAAAATATCAGCTGTCTTCCATGTGGGATACAGAAATTACTGTCTTTAACAGTGGCTAGTAACTTATCAGATGGAGATGAAAAAATTCTGACATGTGCAGCAAAAGGCCAGTTTAAGTGTGGACAGGTTAATTCCATCTGTCAGTTACAGAGTGACCTCTGGATAACAAAGGATTTCTCTCTTTTCCTGGTTAAATACTTATAAATGATGTCATCATTACAAATATAAATGTCTAGACTTCTTTTAATGACAATAAATTCCTCATCTCTCTATATGCTTGTATTATAATTTATGTCTCAGCAAGTTAATCTGTTTGCTTAAATGATCATGTGACTATATAATATTTCAAGCAGGCTCTTGCACCAGCCATAATTTTGCTCTTTTGTACACTCAGACTTACTCTGTGACTAAGCTGTGCAGTCATAAAAGGAAGGAGAACGGGTCTATTAAAATACAGTTTCAAGTATCTTCAATATATAGAAGTTGTTCCAGGAAAACATTGCCTTCCATGTAGCTTAAGACAGGATGGGCAAGGATAGAACTATGACCTTACTTTAAAGCTAAATACTTCTGAAGAAATAACAAAATATTGTCAGTTATTGAGGTCTAGCTAAAATGGAGAAAACCCTACATATGTATTCTGCTTCTGTTGTGGTCTCACCCCAGCCAACAGCCAAGCCCATGCAGCCTCTTGCTTGCTCATCCTTGAGTGGAGGTGGGGTGGGGGAGAGAATTGGAAGAGCAGAGTGAGAAAACCCATGGATTGATATAAAGACAGGTTAATGAGTAAAGCAAAAGCCATGCATGCAAGAAGAGTGAAACAAAGAATTCATTCACCACTTCTCGTGGGCAGGCAGGCGTTCAGCCATACCCAGGAAAGCAGGGCTCCATCACATGGGGTCACAGACACCGTCACTCCAAATGTCCCCCTCTTCTTCCCTGTTCCCCCAGCTTTATATGCTGAGCATGACAC
>VYZQ01054906.1:73791-88483 GCA_013400655.1 Mystacornis crossleyi | reverse complement strand
GCCACAGCTGCCTTAGAGTGCTTCCTTCTGCCGCTTTCCACTGGACCTGTACTCCTGACCTTCTTCATGTCCTTCTGATTTAGCGCTTATTGGCTCTGAGTGATTTTGATTTTCCTTTTAGTCAGTTAGTATGTGGGTTTTTTCTTTTTTTTTTTTTTAACCTTCCCCAGCCTAAACAAAACCCAGAGCCTGGGTTTAATTTTGCTTCTTGAATTGCACAAGTGTTCTATGAAGTAGGAAAAGGAGAAGGTAATTACAGTCATATTCTTCTTTCCTCATGGTGTAAGACAAATACATTCAGTGATATTATAGCAGATAAGTAGGAGTGGAATCCGGCTCTTACAAGGCTGGAAGATTTTAAGGCAGAAGCTGATTGTCCTTAGCTATTTGTTGGAGGTATTTTTTCTGAACAATGGGTGACAGAAAAGTAATTTAGCGTGTTCTAGATTTTTTAATACTGCATTGAAACTTTGCTAAAGAATGTTGTATTTTCTCCTTTCAAAAGAGTTTAACGGCAATTGGCAACTAAAACTTTCTTCATAGGAAACAAATGTAAGTCTAGAATATTCAACTATCAAAGAATTTTGATGATTAACACATACATTGATGTTTAAAAAGAGGTACTATGTGCACTGCAATATAGTATGTGTAATGGGTAATGCAATAAAAAATTTTTTCCTTCTGTCTGGGTAAATTCTGTAGCCTTTCAATGTATTATTTAATTTAAAACAAAAAAAACCCCAACAAGGGTGGGGAAGATAGGATGTTTCAGTTTATGCGTAGTGGGACATAGTGCCTGTCAGTCCAGTGATACTCTTACCAAAACTCCTTCATAGAAATATGAAATAGATGCTGATGTTAAACCCAACTTCTGATGTGTGTGGATAAATAATAATAATGTATGACATACACGCGTGTATTTATGTAACAATGAACGAAGAGAGGTGAATTGATCTGATGTGTACCCATCTGCATGCATTTTTAATCTAATACATTTAGAAAGTACAAAAGTCACTGCTATTCCCCTGGCACTAATAAAGTAAACAGAACTTCCGACCAAGTAGCAGTGCCTTGTAATCCATAAAAACTTGTTGCCTACTGGAAACTAGATATTTGTAACGTATTTACATTTCTGTTTCACAGGTTTGTGATGGACTAGTATGTGAAGGCATGCTTCTTGAATATTCTGATAGATACTGACACTGCACACTGCTTATTTTGGTACTTTTAGTGTGGGATAACCTCATCTTACAATGTAAAATTGAATGGAAATGCATTTGCAGTTCAAAAACAACATAGTCAGATACCAACTAATACTTTAGAGACAGAAAACGTGTAGAAATTGGCAGTGCTTGCTTGTGTTTCTGAGATGTGTTTGCTGGAATTAATATTTTTAGAGTCCTGTACAATTTTGCTTGCCTTAGGCTGAGTGGTGTGAAATGTAATTGAACTAATGACTCACTGGTGAGATCATTTTTAAGAATGTAGTGGGCTTCTTATTGTACAATACTATGGCATAAATTTGCCCTTTTTTCTTCAGCGATGCTGCCTCTTTGCATTCTGTTTTAGTCTTATCTGTCAAGCACCCACACATTCGTATCGCTCCTGAAATCCTCTTGTGTCTGTAGGATATGTAGTGTGTCTTCACAATTTACTCCTTATTTTGTCTTGTGTTAAATCTGTCATGTGGTACAGATCATGTATGGTTCTGTGGTATACTGGCTTCTGCGTGTATGTAGGGTGGCTCATATTCTTACTTGTATTCCTTACTGCTGCATGCAGGATTTTCTTCTGCAGCCCTCGAAGTGTACTCCAATATAGTATAAGTCCCTTTTAAAAAAAATTTAATGAAGATAAAGAACAGTAAATGTAAAAATGAACCTGCTTGTTTTCGTAAAGGCAATCAGTGACTGCGATCGACATAGCCTTTAAAACTGGGCTTAATCTCTTTGAGTAATTCTTAGGCTGCTCTTTCTCTGCTATGAAGGCTGCTTCATTGCATCTGACTTTCTAATGAATGAGCTTTTAACACTAAATGTGCTATTCTTGAGGCTTTATTTAATTTTAAAAAGTAAAGTTATGTTGTCAAGAAACCTTTCAAGTCTGAAAGCTTTTCTTAAATGGTTTTTTCAGATAAGGACATGATGTAGACTTATTAATCTGTTCATTATGACTTCTCCTTTCCTTTTTTTTAAATGAATGAGTAGTATCTTTCATTTAAGAATGCTTTATCGGAAGATTAGTAATCACTGAAATCATGTTATGATATTAACCCTATACATCCCACCTTCTCCTTTTAGTGTTCGAAAAATAGAGGATAGCTTGAAAGGGAATTGAAAAAGGGATACAAAAAAAGAAAAAATAATAGTTTCTGCTTAAGTATTTTGGGTACATTTCTTTTCAGAAGTTATTCGAAAAGATTTTTTCTAACTGGTAAATGTGGAGGATAAGGGATTTAAAAAAAAAAGCTTATTGCATTTACTTCCTCTCTACAACCTCTCAAATAAGATGTAGGATTTCAATTCCTGTAGGAAATCAGAGACAACTTGGATGAAAAAAATGCTCTAAATGGATGCAGTTGAATGCAGGTATTGGGCTAATTTTCACAAAAATAGCCAGTGAACACGTTTGAATATATGTTACACAATAATTTCACATAATCAGTTATTATCAATCAGATAATAAAATTTCTAGGTAGAATTTGGATGATTATAAGTGGCTACTCTTTGTGGAATATGGAGCTGTAGTATTATATTTTGGGTCTTCTGTTCTGGTAAGCTAAGGCATGAGCCCAAGTAAACTACGGTACATTACAACTATTTTTTTTTAAGCACAAAACCAGTTTTGACAAAACACATATTACTAATAATTTAGCGATGTAGTGGAAAAGAGCTTTTTGTTCCCTTAAAACTGCACCTTTTTTTTTATATGCAACTTCAGAGAAGTGCTTTAGAAATCCTAATTTTTTATGTAATACTTTAGTCAAACTAGCTTTCATGTTCAAGGGTGTGCTCTGCTTTTTTTATATAAGATAATAGTTAATGAGAATTAGAATTTTAAATATACTGGTAGCTGGTGACACACTGATCAGTTTATGTAACAAGAGGGGTGAAATCATGCTCACTGATTTTGCAGCTTTTTGTTTGGTTTCTCCCTCCCCACCACTGTTTCATTGAAATTCTGAAATTTTTAAGCATGGCATGGTGCAAGCACCTTGACAAACTTATGTTTGAATGAATACCTTCATTCTTGCTTACAGTGCTAGAGAGGATGATAAGTTCTTAAGGCTTCTTGATTCTTCAATGCAGGTTTAAGATGAAATTGAAGAAGACAGTGTAGAACAAAGGTTTGCCATGGCTGCCCGGGAAATACAGGAGCAGGGTAGCTGGCAGTATTCGTGATTGGTTTGTGACAAGGCAATTGCGTGGCTATAACTGAACACACTGAAAAATAATAACGTTATCAAGGGCAATAAAAATTATCCACTGCTTTAGCTGTAGCAGTTAACAATCATATCGATGTAGATAAATGGTATGAATGAAAACTTTCTGTATAAAAAGTCCCTGTGTCACACTAGAGGTCTAGCTAAGCCCCTTCAGTGTGAAAATCTAAGCCTTTGCACAGAATTGACTCTGTCTTTTAGCATCAGCCAAATTATTTTCTTGTCCGTAATTTTTCCTTCATTTAGCCTTTTACCCCTACCCTGTCCTTTGTAATTATTCAAAGTTATGTTTTTTCTATGTAGAAATTGTGGATCTGAGATCATACATGCAAAACCTTTTACTTTTCTAAGAGTACTGTCAATTTTTGGACCGGCATGAATTTTTTCCCCCATATCAAAAGTAACTGATTCTGGACCATTCAATGAAGGACATCATGTAAATGGCTTTTTCTGTGCGTGGTAGTCGCATGCTGGAGAAGATTGAAATAAGTGGGATATCTAAATATGAGGTGAAAATGCTTCCAGGTTGTAGCTGCATAGCATTCAGAATACTTCTGATCAATACTGTTTATGAAGTAAATTTAAAAATACCAGGCCATGCAAAATAGTGAATTTGTGCTATAGAAAAGCATTCCCAAGTGCAATTTTTGCTTAAAAATTCTTTTATATTTACAGAGAAACTGAGCCATACAAATATTTTTAAAAGTTTGCACTTCTTTAAGGCTATTTATTTTCTAAAAAAAGAGGACTTGAATATTTTTGACAAATATACACATGGTGTTACGCTAACAAACAGCCATGCAACATATATCTTACATAATGAAGAAATTGAATATACAAGACCTACTCTATTTAACATATATATTGAAAATATACAGTCTCGCCAATAGTTAAAAAAGTTTTTCTTATTTGGCAGTATTTTTTTACAATTTGTTCAGATATTCCATTTGATGTGTTTTGGTGAATACTGAAATCTAGTCAGTGACAACCTGAGGTACTAAACATTTCTGCCTTACTTCATTGTCTTCAAAGGTAATCTTTTTGTTCCTTTTCGGCTCTATCCATGAGTTGTGTATTACAGCGTTATTTGGCATGGGGTCTGCTTCCACTATTGAAACAACTCGCTTTTTCATCTTACTTTTCAGAACTTTCTGAAACTTTTGCCTCGTGAATGCGTAAAGTAGAGGGTGGAATATAGTTGTTCCATATGCCATTACTAGAAAACATAATCTCAACTTTACCAAAAGGTCACTTGGGCCCAAACATAAGATAGTGGTGTTTAAAACAGAGATGGGTGTCCAGCAGAGAAGGAATGTTGAGATAATCAGAAGGGACATTCTGAAGACTCTCTTTTGCCGTTCTCGTCGCTCCCGGTGCCGTTTTACAGCTCGGCGTAGAGCAATTATGACAGACACGGAAGTCCTTACACCAAAGACGACATTTTTTCCTGCACTGCTGTGGGACATGTCTGTAGTCTCATGCTGAGTGGTCAAAGAAATAGTTTTTTTCTTTCTGTTTTTCTTCTTTTGTCCCGTTGTAAATCTTGTACCAATCCGAATATTTAGGGCCTGGAGTATTTTGGTGTATGTAATTAGCATTACTATAACAGTGAAGAAGAATATTGGAATCTGAACGAGAATGTGGTAGTACATTCCTAGTTCAGTGTGGTACTCGTTTGTACTCACGCACAGAAGTGTCTTATTTTCCCAAGTACTTGCACTTTGAAGACTGAAAAAGTTGACTTCAATGAAAGGAATCAGGAAGGAAAAAAGTGAAATGATCCATATTGATGTCATTAATATCACAGCCCTTCCCATGGTCAGGATTCGATTAGCAGGTTTTACAGAGATGTCGTATCGGTCCAGGGTGATAGCGAAGACATTGATTGCAGTTGAAACGCTTGCAAAAGATACACAAGCCTCATGGAAGCAGCAGATGAGAGCAGTGTTACTCTCCAGAGAAAGCAGAAGGATAACTATAGTTAGAGGAATACATCCCACACAAATTATTACATCAAGTACATGAAGGTTCATTGTAATTATGTTACTGACAGAATTGATTAAGTTGGATTTCATACAGTAAAGTACCAGCACGGTGAGGTTGCTGCCAAGTCCCAAAACAATTTCTAACATCAAAAATCCAGTGAGAGAAACTTGAAAGCTTAATGGATATGACAGTGGTTGGTACATGTTGGTATCGATGTCATCAATGGCATCTCGGACTGTAATGTTAGATTCAGACTGCATGTTGACTTCCAGAATGAGGGAGAAACACATTCTCTTGTTGCAGCTGGTTTTTCTCCTGAAAGGTGAAATAAAATATGGAACTATTTGATTTCTTTTTTTAGCGCTTATTGTAGATAAATGCTGGGGAAGGAGAAGAGAGGCAAAGCAACATTCTTACCAAGCTCTTCATTTACAATATGTTTAGAGCTTTAATTGGCATGGACTCAAAAGCCTGAAGATCTAGAATAAGGTCTTTCCTTTTTAAAAGAAAGCAAGATTTGCTTGAAAAAAGAAAAAATACTGGAAAGCTTCTACTTAGGGAGGCAAGCCTTTGTTTATAGTGATGTGGTTTTTCACAAAGGGCTCATTTGTTGAATAAACCGTACTTTGTGCATAGCCTTTGTATTGCTTTGGGGGTCATTTTAGAAGAATGTTGTTAAGTATTAAAAAATTAATGATCAAGAGAATTTTAAAAAGCGGCTGTGGATAAAGAAACTAATATGGAGCACTGTTGCTTATGTATCATAAAAAGAATGTTTAAATTATTTATGCAAACTTATCCACCTCTTTCTTACAAGGTTTACAGTAGTGTTGTGGACTGAAATGTGACATTCTGTAATTCACCAGATTTTTACCGAGTTTAAACCTTCTGTTCATTTTTATCTTTTATGCATCTATGTGTATGATGCTTGCCACTAACAATTTTATATAAGTGTATATAATTTCAAATGCAAAACTTATGTGGGTTTGAGAAATTGAGTTTATTATAAAATACTACATTTCCTTTTTCTGATTTGAGTATTCAGTTTCTTCAAGAAATCAGTACCTACATGGAATTGAAGACTATTTAATTTGGAACAGTATTTAATGGAAGAGGAATTAATACCAGAACAGATTTAAGGGAATAATTTTAGAAAATAATACTTAAAAAGAAAGTTGTCTCTTTCGGGTTTTGTTTTTGTTTTTCGTTTTTCTTTTTCCAAACTGCAGTTAAACCCAACAGATTGTAGCATATTTCTCTTAGGAATAAGTAAGGATCAAATAAGTATTTATTTTATCTAGCAGAGTTTTTATTTTGTGTCTCATCTGCATCATTTTACACATGCCAGTAACTTTTAAATATAGCATCTGCTTTTAATACGTGGTGTTTGTATTATTTATATTGTCAACCAGCTCTTGATTTTGTAATTGATTGAATAAATGAAACAGAAGTTACTCGATTTCTTGTTATGATACTGGAGGGGGTTTTTTTTTTAAGTAGCTTTAAATTTAAGAGGGGACATATTTGGCTTGAAAATAAGTTTGGATGTCGACCTTTGTTCTAGTCTGAATACATTAAAATGGATAGCACTAAGGTGAACAAAATTGAGCTCTTTTAAAATGAAAGTATGAATTAAACACACTTGGGATACAGTATGCAAATGAATTTCATCTGCAGTTCTGAAAAGCCTCAATTGAACAATACTATTAATTGCAAATTGTATGATGAAAATTCTTGGTATTCTTCAACAGTTATTTCACATGTGCCTCTTAAATAAAAAAGATGTAAATTAGAACTTATTACTCTCAGGTGTGAAATGAAACGAGAAATATTTCAAAAGCTTTGTTTCATTTCTAATTTAGGCAACCTCTATCCATCTTACATTAACCCTCAGGAGTACGATCTCCTCTTGTGTGCTGTCCTGGCTGTGAATGGATTTCAAGAAACCATTCCAAATGCATTGCTGCATAAATCAAGTTCTTTTGTATTAGCAAAAGCCAGGAATAAATCAAAAGCAGATCTGCTAAAACAAATGGCAGTCTCACCCTAACATTATAACAACTGAGATTTTGGGAAAACGGAAAATCTCAGATGTGTTAGGTCGTCACGAATAGATCGAACATCACCTCCTTGTTGCATTGCCTCTGTTTCGGGTGCGGGGAAGCAGAGCCATGAGGGCAGCAGCTCGTTCACCCAGCGCCGTGCGGGCAGAGCCGGGGCACCTACCTGTTCTCTGTGCCTCAGGGACCTGGCACAGCATGGCAGCAGCTTGGCAGAAACTGATTCATGGTGTCACTGAGAGATTTTTGACACGCACTGTAACCTGGAAATCAAGTGGTAGCTGAGCTCTTATTGCGTTTCTTGCAGGTATTTTTGTTTTTCTTTTTTTTGTTCCTGCAGTTCAGCAGCAAAAAAATCTTTTTAAACATGGGGACTTCTTAATTGCCTCAGATACTTCTACAGACCAGGGCATATTCTGTGTGTCAGTTCTGAGTTTCAAGCCAGCAATAACAAATAAACCTTCTTTTAAGTGATGTTAATTTCCTTCCCCTGTTGCATTTTGTAGAATCCTGTTTTTATTTTCCAGGTTTAAAGAAAAATGATTTTTGATCTCTGTTTTCAGAGTGTGTGTAGACATCCTTTAGTTTATGGTTGCGTATTTCTTTCTGTAATATTCCTGCTCATTATTTTTAAGTGATGGCTTAGTGAAAGAAGTTGCTATACATCATAAAATCCAGTTCATGTGCTTTGAGAGTAACCATGGGTTACCTAATTTGGTTTATTTTGATTTAAGGAGAATACATAACATTGTAAAATTGAGAGAAAAATATCCATTAATCATTATGACAAGTAAGTTATTTAATGAGTAGTATAGAAAAAGCTTGGTTAAACCTTTTTTCGGCTTGCTGGTGGAGTATGCATATTTTCCTTTTGGGATTTCATGTTTCATTGTCTCTTCATGCATCAGTAGTTTCCACAATTCTGGTTTTAAATTATAAATCCCTCTTTAAGAAATGCTCACCATTTTAAGAATCAATCATTGCACTCTTCTTTTAATGAAAATCTGAGCAGATGTGTTAGTCTTCCATGTATATTGTTGAAGTGTCATGCACGTAAATGGTAATGCAAGTGTGTTCCATGTTTTGTTTTTAATTCCTTTATGTCTTAAGAATACATTTTAGAGATGCATCCTGCTGCTCGTAGGTCATACAGCTACAAAGATACCGGGTCAACTGCATTCTTCATATTGTCAGTTGTAAAACTGAATTAGTTGCTGCATGCCCTTGTGAAGGGGAGGAAAAAAAAGGTTAAAAGTAGGGCTTATAATTTCAAAAATAAAGTAATGCAAGAGTATTTTTTCTAATATGACTTATTTCGTTAATAAAGGATCTCTAAAATTGGATCTTATAGATTACATAGAAAATCAGTTAGCCTGCTCTCTGTTTGCCAGTAAAATCATATTCTTCTGTCAGCTTACATGAATTTAGGTTTTTTGGACAAGTTTCCTGTTCTTCAGATAGTGCCGGTTACAAAAAATCCTGGCTAGAAGCAATAACTGTTGGATGTAGAGTGTCTATGACTAAAGCTAGAGAATGTAGTTTTATAGCTCTGGTGAGCAGGTAGTTTATTCATACAACTCTCGTGTCTTTTAATGAGAAACTGAACAGAGTTAATGAGCCTTTTAGAAAATATGCTTTTGTTTAATTTACACACTGTTATAATTTCCTTTCTTGAAATAAATGTTCAGCAAGTCCATGCTTTGAATAAATGGCTTGAATGTACATGATAACGAAAGAAATAAGTTTTAAAAAAACAACAAAAAGGGGAGATTTCTTGAGCAATCAGAAATTAGTCATATTAGCCAACCTTCATAAAGCAGCAAGAATACACTAATTACAGACTATCTGATCCTTTGAACAGCAACTGAATAAATCTGAAACATATTTAACTGCCAATATTTGGAAATACTGCTGCGGGAGGAAAAGCATATTCCCAATTGCTTTATGTGGTTGTTTTCCCCAAAAATGTATGATCTTAAACTGAACTGTCTTCATATTGTATGAACAAAACAGGTTCTTAATATTCTATAAGATTTTTACAGAATAACAATTTTCTATCATTATATTTTTAATGGGGAAGAGGAAATAGCATTTAAATATTTCCTGCTCTTAAATATAACAAATATTACTGCTTAATATAAGTTAAATCTGATCTCTTGCCTTTTTTCTCCAATTTTTAATTTGGTTTAATGTTGCTTATTCTGCATATCATAATAAGGAACAGGTCTTACCTCCACTAAAGATTTGGTAAATTCTCGATGCAGGTGAAGCAGTTCCAGGTTGGAGGGATTCATTTTGTTCACTTGTTAGCAGAGTAGAAGGGAAAGAGGGTAATAAGCATATCTTCGGAAAATGACCTTACTGAGAATTTGTGCCTGTACTGTGCCATTGTTTCAGCATACTGCTAATGTATACAATTGCTTTAGTTCTGGTTTACAGGCTGCTGCAGTCTCCCACTCTTCCTACGGTAGAATCAATAAGCATCTGAAAATACATAATGAAAGTAATTTAACATACTGAAGGCTTCTTGTCTCCAGAGACGCCACTGAGATTCAGGCTTTCTAAAAAAGAAGAGCAGTGCTTCTGAGAGGAGAGCTTGCGATGGGCAGCTTTTGCAGAATGACAGCCTACCTTGTCGCTTCTCCTCACTGCAGAGAGATGCAGTGCATTCACTAATTTTGATTGGTCAGTGATGTTGGGCTTAAATTGTGCTTCATATATGGGATTGATGCCCTCCCTCCCCCCAATTTATATAAGGATTCTTTTATAAAAGGACTAAATTTACAAATGATTTATGAATTCTGGAATATATTAGGGGTATGCCTGTTTTATTTTTACCTTTTCACTCTTTACTTTGTGTACACTGGAAACCACATGGCACTGAGGAAAAAAAAAGGGATTAAAGGTTTATTACTTAAAAAGCTTCCAACAATCTATATTTGAATTTGCCTACTTTCCATTTCTGAGCCTTTTAAGTGTTTGGGGGTTTTGTTTGATTTTTTGTTTGTTTGTTTGTTTTGGTTGGTTGGTTTTTCTTGTCCTAAGAACATTCTGAAATAATACTGCCTCTATAAGCCATGCTGAATTTCACTGTACATGTTTACATGCAAGTGGTCATCTAGGTCCTGTAGCAGTAAGCTGTATTCAGGACAACTTGGTATTCACGTGTATATTAGGAAAATTTATGCTAGGATGCACAGAGATTATTCAGACCCTGATAATTATTCAGACGTGATAATTTGGTTGATTCATGATCAGAAAAAAATTGTTTTTAGGATTCATCACTATGTACAATGTATGTGTAGTTGTGGAGGTTATTAATTTTGTTGAAACGTAAACTTCTAAAAAAACTTGTATGTTCCCCATGAATTTTGCTAGACTTGACAGGTTTTTGTAAGGATGTCTTTCTTGCATGATGTTCTTGACCTTCACTTTGCAAGGGATGTCTTCATTTTCACTTTTTGTTTCGTATCTTATTTCCGAATCTGTTCTATCAGTATAAGCAATGCTCATAACCATGTAATGAGAAGTGTAGTACAGTATATGTTTTAATTGGTACTGGAAATAAATTCAGTATAAACCCCAAAATATTATTTTAAAAATTGGTTTGCTGAAACAAACAGTTTAAGAATATATGAGTATAAAATGTCCTGTAGGTAGTTTTTAATCTCAAATGAGTGTGGGGATTTTTTTTCACTGTGATTTAAAAGATTTTTAAGATTTTTTTTTTAAAAGTGTGATAAAGTACTAAATGTTATAGTAAAGTTCTTACATAAGTAACTGTGTTAAGATGGTAGTTTGGGTCAAATTTTGATGGGGTCCTCTGTTTTTAGGTTGTTAATGCAAATACAAAGTGCAGTTGTGTAACTCAGATGTCTTTATTTCTTCTGTTTACTTCTTTCAGCCAGACATCCAATACATGATTTATCTTTAGGTAACAGCATGCTTTATTTATTTTTTAAAATGGCTTCATATCCATCTAGCATACTTCCTGTTCCATACTCTTTTCCATTCAGAAACTATGTAAATAAAGATTGCAGAAACTTTGAACAGAGATCAGCAGGTACCAGCTGGCTATGCTGAGTAGCAACTGATTGAGCCCTTTGAGCTGTCTCTGTATCGTCTGCCTCCCAAGAGCTTGAAACCAGTGATACCAGCATAGCTCTTAAGGGTGATGTGATAAAGAGGATTCCTGAAATGAAAGCATAAATACTAATATATTAAAGAGATTTACTTGCTTCACTTTCAGTATGACTAAGGATAAGTAAGGAAGCCTGTCTAAATTTAAACAGATGAATCTCCATCTCCCTTTGTAATTCTTCAGTGTGTGCCTGGACAAAGATGGAGGTATGGGATGAGCTGTACTGTTAGAAAAAAATGTACACATGGAGGAAGATTGTAGCAGGATTTTGGATATACCACGAATATATGGTTCAAATGCAGGCAAAGGGGTCACCAAAGATTACCTATATGACAGGAGGTGATATTGGCTGAAGTTGGATCTGCAAAAAGTGTTTGAGAGGAATGATAAGGAGCTGAGTTGTGAACATATATTAAGCTTAAGTTTCTGGAGAGAAAATCAGGAAAAGAAGCAGTACCATATGGAGGCAATCAGAAGTAGGTGGATGGATAGACATGCTTATAAGCCATTGCTGTGCAGATGCTAGTTAAGATGGTGTGAACAGATGACATCATCCTCAAAGGGTAGATAGGGAAGAGTGGGCAAGAAGAGCCATGTGCAGGCACCCAGCATAAACAGAAAATGTGCTGTTCTTATACCTGTTTCTATATCAGTACAGAATGGGAGAAAGAATTTGACCGGTATTTTGGCTTTTAGGGTAGTGAAAAGTGGGATGAAAAGGTAATGAGAATGTAGAAGTATCAGGAAACAGCAGGAGTCCTAAACCAGGAGACTGATGGTGACGGGTCTTAGGTTTGAGAATGGCAACACAAGGGGAGAGGGACATCCAGATGGTAACAGAGAATAGACTGTGAAGGGTTGAGGCTGCTGGGTCTGATGTGAGGGAAAAAGAAATGTGGAGAGGCAGGAGCTTGAAGCAGAGTGGAGCATAAGGGAGTAGAGGCATGTTCGTGTAAAGGGACACTGGGTGCACAGGAACAGAGATAATTGCAACTGCCATAACATACACCCCTGTAGTACTTCTAAAATCAATTCAGGAGGCATAACTGTATGTGAGAATACGTTTTTCTGTTTTGCTGGGTGCAGGAAGTCCAGAAATTTTCAAGCTGTAGTGTATTTCTTGATCCTCTTTGATCTTTTGTCTACTGTCTTGCTTTCTACACAGAGGAAGTAATGTCTCAACATTGACTGTTACTGCATTCCCAAATGGTGTTAGGTCATCTGTAGATCTGAAGGTCAAAACTCTGCTGTTGAGTTGATTAGTTCACCCTGAATGCAGTTTCTTGAACTGCAGTGTTTTCAATAAGCTTAGTTTGTTTAAGAAGACTCATTAGACTTAGAAGGTCTAGCAGGGCTAATTCTAATGTTTCTCTGTCAGAGTCCTTGATTTTGGAACTTTAGCATTCTTTTAATGTGTTTTAGGGTTTAACTTTACATAAACCTACTTCAGACTATTTTAACATCCAGGTGTCACAGATCTTCATGAAGATTTTTATTGGCACATTTGGGAGACTGTGTCTGTCCTTGTTCTCTGCTTTTTTTTTTTTTTTTAATCCTGAATGCTTCAGCAACACTTTCTTCCTTTGTACTGCACATCTTGTTTCGTAGTCTGAATCTTGCTGCTCGTTTAGTGTCTGTTTAGAATTTAACTGCTTCTGGGTCTAAAAATGTAATCTGTTTTCATATTTGCTAGAGACTTGAGATCCTAACTCATACAAATTTTTTAGTGCCAGATAGTATCTTTACAGCTCAAGTTGCTTTAGAAAATGAATATTGGGTGATTTTGGATATCCTGCCCTGGGATTGTTGTTCAGCATTATTTACATGGTGCATCTGCACAATTCCACAATTCCAGCTAGATAGATCCTCTGTACCTTTCATTTACCTCCTCTGAAGAGTGTGATGCCCAATTCTAACTTAGCTCTTCTGAATATTTTACGATTTGTATCTGTTGTAGGAGCTTGTGATCCATATCTAAAATGGTTTCTTACCTTGTATGTCTGTTTCTTCAATAGTCAGTTGCGAAGAACTTTGTTAGAATACTGTTGAAAATACAGTAATTGTATAGTATCAAGGAAAAATAAGCAGTGGATAATAGCTATTTGGGTTTGGCATTTGTACTGATGTGCCCTTGTTATGCTGAATTTGTAAGCGTGTTCTGCTTTACCTGATACTGACATTATGGCTTGCTGGTCTGGATCATGCTGCAGCATGCTTTTTTGTAAATCTTGACTCCTAACCCATACACAAGATCTAGTCATAAAGGTTTTTATTATTATTTAAGAGTGATATGCTGAATAGATGACAAAAATTCTTTCAGAATTTGTAGATAAGTATCATTCTGACTCAGATGGTAACATAGTCTTTTTTTCTTTTTGCTCAAGTACTTTATTCTCATTTCTTTAATCTATAGAGAGCTGTTCCAAGGCTATTATTCCTTTTCTGCAGCAAGGACTGACATCCAAAAAATTAATTTTCCATTCAGTGTCTTACCCTGAAGTTTGTCTTCTCTTCTCCCTTATTTATGATTGCCATACAACTTGCTTTGTTTTGATTTTTTTATAATGACTTATTTAGGTTGGGTTTTGTGGGGTTTTTTTCCCACTTTTCTAACATTCACGTTTCCCTTGACAGAAAACAGTCCTGCACATGAGACATTGTTGATCTTGGTTCCAGCACTGTAGAATTACATCCCTGGAAAAATCTGGATTTTCCATAATAATTATATGTTGTTTCACTGTGCTTCCTCTTGTATTTGCAAAGATGAAGACCTTTGGAAGCAACACAAAGACAAGTATTTTAAAATAGATATAAAATAGATGATATGTAAATGTTATGTATAATGTAAGAGTTTATATATTTTATGTGTTTATATATTTTATATATAATGTTTATATATTAATTTTCATGATGCAGAGTTAATGATAGCATAGCAGCTGAAGTACAGAAAAATGAACTACTTTTGCCATGGAATAAAAATGTCTTATAAGATTCATTTGGGTTTGTGTAATTGTCAGGCATAGGTTATTTGTTCAGTAGTACTCCATGTTAGAACAACTGTTG
>VYZQ01054906.1:40644-73740 GCA_013400655.1 Mystacornis crossleyi | reverse complement strand
TCTGTACTCGTGAGAAAATGTGTAAGTTAGAGAATGTCCTTTAGATAATAGTACCAAAAACGTATCTTGTTTTAGTTTTACACAATGAGGGGGTACCAAAGAAGAACTGCAAAACCAGTGCTGGCTATCACTCATACGTAGGGAAGGCATCTTTATATTGTATCATAACAATGAATTTGGTTAAGTGGTACAGCTAAATCATGGTCCTATTAGTACATTATTGCATAATTATTTTAGCATTTTACTGGAAAGAAAAAAAAAACAAAAACCCCAGTATCGGCTATGCTCAGGAGGGACGGATGGCTGGTAAATTTAATAGTAATTTAAATAACATCAGTCTGACTCCAGCTTTTCTCCACTGAGGTGGTTTGTTCTCTAGTATAAACATAATGAGCGGTGCTTTATGTTGTAGTGGTTTTTGGCAAAAGTTTAATTAGTGACTATAAATTTCAAGAAATTTTTTTTCAGTTTTCTTTAAAAAATTGTAATGTTGCTGTGAATTTAGTTTCTCCTTCATTAAAATTGTGCTTTGACTGTCTGAGAACTTGAGAGATTTCTGCTTTTGTAAAATATTCTTAGTTCTAAGTTGGTAATTGTTACTGAATTTTAGTGAGGATTTTCATGATTATGGAAAGGCTTTTGGAGTTCTGACATCCTATCTTTTGTATTGCTCTGAACCTATAACTAAAAAGCCACCTGCTCACCTCGTGTGAGCCTTGTGAAAGCGCGCCTGAAAGAACGTTCAGTCCCAAAGTTGCAAAGTAGTTCAGCACCGTGGCTGAAATGAGCGTTTAGCACAGGAGCTGGAGTCCTGATGTCGTGTGGCTGCAGAATGAGGAAATACTGCCTTGTGGTTTGAAATCCCATGGGATTGTTTATCTTACTTTCATGAAGATATTTGGTATGTTGGAAGAAGTTTTCAGTGCTGTTCCCTGCTGCTGGGTGGCTGTGTTGCCCAGCATCTCCAAGTCCCAGCTCCTGGCAGCTCTGTGCTCATGCATCGCACAGCAGTCTCAGTGGAGACGTGTCTGAAGTGTGTTGCTTTGGATTGGGAGGCAGCTGAACTTGACATGCAGGGTTCAAACTTTAGGATCTGCTTCAGGATTCTCCATCAGATATCCTTGTTGTGAAAGTCATGCCTAGCCAGGTACGCGGGGTGGGCAGCAGCAGGAGCAGCACTGGCTGCCTTGTTACAGTCCCCTGATGCAGGAGTTCGGTTACACACCTGCCTGCTGTAATATCCTTCAAGTGGAATTGCTAATTTGAAACAAAATAAGAAAACAGGAATATTTTCTCTAGAGTTATTTATTCATCAGAGATCTTGGACAGACTTTGTTTCTAGTAATTTTGCGAACTAGGAAGGTGGTACCATTGTCTCTTACTTGAGACAAAGAGTTCACATGGTGTGCCGAGTAGCGAGCATTCTTCTAGCTGAAATTAAGAGACAAATCTTAGGATCTTAAGTGCCTTGTAAGTAAAGAGTGAAGGCAACATGAGTATCTATCACCTGTCATGTCCCTTTAATTTTGTTAAGATCACCCACAATGTAAGGGTTGCCACCAGGGTGACTTCTTATGTGTCAGTCTCGCTCAGGTAGCCGCTTGGCTGGTTTGGTTTGGAAGCACTACAAAAAATGTGCGAAAAGGATCCAGTAGGCTTACTACCCTTAAAATCAAAGTTCAGTGACCACACACAGTAACTCTGCATGTGACAGGAGCATACTTTGCCTTCTTCAGACAACAAAATAAAACCCAAGGACAGTAGTTGGATTCCCCCCCTTGTTGTGAATGAGCAATACAAGCAGTTAAAACCCTGTAAGCCTCTGTTCAGTTCAAATGTAGGAAGTTGTCCACATCAGTCTGAAAAGTGGTGATATTCCACAAATTAAGTTCTCAGAATCTGAGAAATTATATGCAGTATATTTTCTTGTCTGATTTTTTAAATGATGAATTACTCTGTTGTCACCTGTTTGCCACCTTGGTTCATCAGTTGTTTTTACAAGGTTGTTCAGGGAAACCGATAGAAAATCTGTTTATGTAGTGCCTTAAAAAGACATGTGAGAGAAGTGTAAGAGTAATAAGCTATAATGATAAATGCATAATAATATGGAAATTGAACTAAGTGGAGTGTGTTGGCTTCACATTTCCTCTGCTAAAAAAAATATTCATTTGATTGATGTGCATGTTGATCTAAATTTAGATTTGTGTTGGTATCATATTCAGTTTATTTTCTTTCTTTCTCTGCTGTTTGGGTTCATTCATTTTCATAATTTATATCCATAATATAGTTTAATTTTTTTATCGATTATTGAAAAACATCTCTTAGTTTCTTAAGTGGATAAATTAAAGAGAAATGTAAACCCCTTCATATTTTCTGGTTTTTTTTTAAACATTTATAGTGTAGCTGTCGAATCTAAAATAAATACCTAAACTGTGTTAAAATGGATGCATGCACATGCATACAAAGAACTAATTTTGTCTGTGAAGCTTTCAAATATCAAGGATTTTTGTGCCTAAACCATAGTTTCAGTTTTTTTCCATCTTCTAAAGTATTTTTAACCTCACTGCATAATTGTTGTCTTTGAAATCACTTACTGTAATACTGAAGCAAACCACAGCTTGTATGAAAAATGCTTTCATTTGCTGTTTTTTGGGAGAAGGCTGAGAGCAGTGGTGTCACTGGTATATTTGAGGAAGGGAGTACTGTTTTACTTTGTATGTGGTTGTTGCCTGGAGCTGGCTTTGCAGTCATTAGGCTTGAAGCCTAACTTTTATTTTACTATTAAAATCTTGACAAATTTAAAACAGTTGTTCAAGACATTTTTGTTACGCTGATGGATGATGAGTAAATACAGGTTTATGAAGAAAAAGCTTGTCAAATTCCTTAGCAGCCTTCACTGATGATCTACGTAATCAGTTAAAACATATAGGTAGTATGAGTTGCAGTGATAGGAGCTATGAAGTGTAGTTGGAGTAGGACAGAGGAAAAATGTTACGTGCATTATTTCTGGTACCTTTCAAAGTGAGAAGCTTCACTATTACTAGGTAGGCTAGCAGCTCTGCAAATTGATACCTTGGGTTAGGAGCTGCTGGAGGAAACATGGAAGACAGAGAATAGCAATAGCAACAACCCATCAACAGGAAAACCATGTGAGTTATTCCGTACTGACTGCCTCTTACCATGCTGTCTTTCTAAAAGAGAAATTGCCGTTCTGACACAAGTAGAGGGCTTTTCTAGTTCTCATTCTTTCCACAGTAGATATGGTGCCCAGAGAGAAATTACTCCCCCTGAGAGACAGCTGGATATGGAGAACATTATTTTATCTTATTAATCAAGCAGATTAGTTTTAATGCAAGGAAAGAATGAAAGGAAAGGAGAGCCTGCCCTTTCAAAGTGGTTACTATTTTAAACTTGCTGGTGGTTAGGCTCAAAATGTTTTTCTTTGAAGTTGCTTTATGTCGTAATACCTCTTCTGCTGCCTTGCTGTTGAAGGAATAGAGGAACTCAGACTGCTTTCCGTTTTCCCCAGGGCAGTTGTTTTTTTTTGCTGCAAATTTTTATATATTCTTCAGAAACCTATTCTGTTTGCCACCATCAAAAAATTCTAGGCATCTACCTCTTCATTGGACTCTTGCTAATACCCTGTTTAATACTCCCACTCTGAAATCTTTAAGCTGGCATTATCACAATAAGCAATACAGGTCTAGTGTCGAATACTTCAGCAGGGATTTTCCAGTGGTATTTGAGTGCATCTGTATGTATGAGACTCAGTGGCTCTGTGGACTGTCAGTTAAGTGCATACCTTGATAAATGTTACAGGCTGTGATGATAGCATTTGTGAATATAAGAGCCACTCTCAGTAATCTTGAAGCCTGTAGGCAAAGCAGCTATTACAGTGTACTTTGGGGCAATAAAGATTGATACTAGACACAGAGTTTTAGTTTGTATTCAGTACCCTTAACCTAGAGCAAATTTATATGGACAGTTAGAGATAGTGTGGACTAACACTTAAACTGAGGATTTTAGCTTCTTGTGCGATGTCCGTGACCACAATGCCTGAGCATCCTGTATCTGCTTCATAGATTCTGTTCACATTAGTCTGTTTTGTAGAAGAACAGTTTGGTTATGTCCTAAATGCCTAGTGCAGATCTGAAAAGTCTATCTGTATTTCATTAATCTGTCCAGTCTCTATAATACAAAATCAGTTTCTTTTTGAAGAATGCATGGACTGTAGAAATTTTCCACATTTATTCTCTTCGCAGATCTTTAAGCACAGCTTTTAATGTCTAACTAGACTTGACAAAGTTAAACCAAGGCAATGCCTTGGAGTAATAAGGAGAGAATTGAGGCTTGAGTGGAAAAAATAGTTCATGTATCTATCTCTCAAGACATAAAAATATTTTTTTCTAAAGTAAAGTAATGTATTGGTGAAGTCAGAATATAAATCATTTCTTGCACTAACTTCTAATCCAAATTGCTTTAAACCCTCAACTGCATTGGAAGAGAGGTGGGGGAGCAAAACAAACCTTTGGAAGATGGAAATAATTAATGAGATTTTAAAAAATGTATTGATGAAACACTATAGTACTCTCTACTTCATCATCCAGCTTTTCAAAATTAAACACCCCCCCCCATCTCTAAGGAAACAGGACTTGCAGCATGCATAGATTATTAAACACAGGGCAAAAATGCAAACCGTGTTTGGAGAATATTTCACCTGGAATCTGACATTGAGAAGTTGTTGCTTCCAGCATAAACTAGGAAGTTAAATTAAGTGTAAAGATGCTACATAAATAAAACATACAAACAAGCAGTACCATGCAGTTTAACAACAATTAAACAAATCGATATTATGAGTAGAACAAACTGGATATAATGTTTTTATATGAGGTACTTTGGGTTGGGCCATACTGAAAAGAAATTGTCATTAATATACTAGGTGCCTTGCATTGGTGCATTTCCCCTTCTCTTATCCTTCCCAGTGCCACCTTACGTGTGTGTGTGATGTGGCAGAAGGAAGAAGAAAAGACGTCTATTGAGGACGAGCCAGGCATGGAGTTATTTGCATGAATATTTGATGAGAACTAAAGGAGTCACACACAAGGACAGGGAAGTTGTGAGAATTGCTCCAAGGGTGACTGAGCTGCTCTTCAGATTTATTTATATAGGCTTTCTTCGTTTTCTTAATGATCTTTTGCTATAAATAGAGAATGTTGAGTGTTGAATTTCTTGGTTGCTTTTATATGAAACTGCGAAGAGCTTGACTTGTAAACCTTGCTTTAAGTTTTGGGGGTTTTGAAAAAATTCTTCAGCAATATCAATATTTCTTCACTTTGGTACCACAGTATAATTCCGTTGGGTACGATTGCCTTTGATCAGCTGGGCACAAAATTGCCTTGAGTAGATTTGATCCACAACACAAAGAAATGAGAATGAAAATGGGAGTGATCCCAAAAATTCCCTGAACCAGCAGCTGCAGAGGAAACTGTGGACTGTAGAGAGTCCACATAAAATTGCTAATCTGTAATTTTAAATCTTTGTTTAAATCTGTGATTACGATGCAAAGTTTATTTTTTCTTTCTGTGCTTGGCTGAAAGCATCTGTATTTTCAAAGTATGTTTGCAGATCGCTGAGAGCTGCTAGGTGTAGATATTGAAGAAATGAATTCACCAAATCACTAACCTTTTAAATTTTTTCGTTTCTTTTTAGAAACATATCCAGCTGATATAATTTAATATTCAGGTTTTGTGCAGAGTCTTGGCTAATGCATCTATTCAATGAATGAATAAATAAATGGAAAGAAATGGAGTTTTAATTCTGGCAAAACCCATTTTAATTTTTTTTGCTCGTAAAATTGGCAACAATATTCTACTCTAGGATAGCATTATTGGTTACTGATGTAGTGGAATAATAGTAGCAGATAGAAATAATTGTAAATGTCGCTTAGTTTTATAGTTTGAGATTTTATTATTTTTAAGTAATTTTAACACCTGCAGAATAATGCAAGATGCTGGTTTCTCTTTTGACAAATATCACACATTGACAGATTAATGTATAGCTTCCAATTTCCGCTGATTACTATTATCTAGTAAGTGCTTGTTAGATACCAAAGCAGTGAACAGTGTGAGCAGGTCACAGATTAGCTCAGCCTGTTCTTTGACAGAGGCTCAGGAAAGCAGCCAGGCAGCTATTGTTTTACCCTCTGAACAACAAAATTTATTCCTTTGCCTGCCTTTTGGCTTTTGAATTCCTACTGAGTTAGTAATTTATTTATTTCTTTTGATATTTGAATGATATTTGAACTTTAAATGAGGAAATTCTGTTATGCTTCCTCTGGGAGAAGAAAGTCATATCCAATAGTTTTAATAACAATACCTAACTCTTTGCTGTTCAGTTTAGCTGATAAATACGGGGCTGCTCAAAATGCCTGCTGTGTCCACCACCCGTGCATTCTCATCGCTGTTCCAGGTCCTCTACCAAACCTTGGATTTTGGGGTGCTGACCCAGCTGGCACAAGACAGCTCTTGTTGCTCTTGAGGAAATCTGTGATTGCTTGACTTGGTTAGTACTGCAGTCACCAGTGCCACCGGCAAGCAGTGCTCCCTTGTGAGCCTGAGGTGTTCAGCTGAACACTGCACAGAGTAGTTATTCTGTAACTCCTGTGATAGATGTAGCATAGTTATATTTTGTATAAATGTGTGTATGTATATAAAAAGTACATAATGGCTATAAAAATGACTTGATTCTTAAAAGTGCTACGATTTACACTCTTTCTGACAACAGAAACAGTGTAATTGTTGAATTCTTCAAATGGAGATTCTCCAGTGCATAGTGCGTTCTCCATAGTGGAATCCTGCTTCCAGAAAGGTACCAAGAAAGAATGCTGAATGTGAGGAAATGTACTCTTAGCCCAGAGGCTTTCCAAAATAACCCTTTTTCTAAGGATGGGCCTGCTGCAATGGCAATGGAAAAATCAGTTCAAGTTGTAGTTTGAATGGATATTTTGACCCTGGTTTTATTAATTTTTACACTGGAGATAATTTTTCCCCTCTCTTCCATTTAACGAAAGCTTTTCTTTCAACATTTATTCTGCTTAAAAGTATCAGAATTATTATCTGTGTGGGCATTGGGAAGGAAAAAAGATGGACACAGATCTGCTTAAAATACCAATCTCTGATAAAATTAAGATTTTGGTACAAATGAAGTAATAGCATTCCTGTCTTCTTTTATATTTTTAATCTGAAATAATATCATAGAATCGTTAACGTTTGCTAAGACCCCCAAGATCATCAAGTTCAACCTTTGACCAAACACTACCAGATCAACTAAACCATAAGCACTAAGTGCCGTGTCTGGTTGTTTCTTGAGCACTTCCAGGATTTGTGATTTTACCACTTCTTTGGGCAGCCTGTTCCAATGCCTGATCACCCTTTCAGTGAAGAAATTCTTCATGATTTGGGATTTCCTTTGTGTAACCAAACCAGTTCCTGAAGTTTCAAAAAATTATAGATATATAGTTGAAGGTGTAAGAAAGTTCTTTCCTTCACTTCTCCCACTTTGGTAGATTTCCTAACTCTCCATTTCTACTCATGGGTAGAAATAAGCCAAAGGGGAAAAAAAAATGGGGCAAAAATGATTTATCAGGTGGGAATGAATGGAACGGACAAAGTCTTAAGTACGAGACAAAGGATGATATTTATGTTACAACAGAAATTGTTCACCGGACTTGTGTGGTAGCTGGGTTTAAGTGTAAATTTGTTTCTCAGACAAGTTACTTGGTATTCAAGTTCTTCCCTTTGTAACAATGCTTAAAATGGTAGCCAAAAGTGCTGTGAGATCTTAAGATGGGAACTGTAGACAAGTGCTATCTTCTAAAAATTATTAAAAAAATACAGTCTCTATAGTTTGTGAGCAGTTTTACAAACTGCAACCTTGCATGATGAATGAAAAGCAGTAGGGAAACTGATTTCGCTTCCAAGCGTCATGCATCAAATGCTTTTTTAAATATCATGAGAAAGTGCTTAGCAATTGCATCTGAATATGGTGCTTTCCTTTCCTTAACTGTTTAAAGCTGAGCATCATTGCCTCTGTAAATATTGATAGCTTTAAAGACCTGAGGAAAAATTACTGTGAAAAACATAATCTGGGTAGATTCAAATACTGCAATTTCAAGACAAGATTTTAAACAGAATGTACTAAAACTAGTTTTAAGTAATTCTCCCTTACTGATAATAAAATATACAACTCTCCATGGTGCCCCATCACCTTTGTGCAGGAAATGGCAGCAAGGAAAAAACTGCCACTGCTCAAAGGATATTTTACAATTACAATCGATTGAAAAAATTAACAGTGCATGAAACTGACATAAAATTTCTCTTTCATTATTTATTAAATAGTAACTTGTTTGAAACATAGACTGTAGTCCTTCATCAGTGTCTACAGAGTGATACTTTACTTAAAGAAGGAAACCTCTGAGTGTAAACCACTGTGTATAGTTGTGCATGGTTTTTAAATGATCTGAAAAATTATATATTTTCAGGCTCTTTTTAGGATATCCTTGCTTGAACTTACATTAAAGTAAGCATGACAGAAGAAATGGTGTTCAAGTAATGCTCTCCTTTCTGTTTGTAATTTAAATATGATCTTTGATACATTAAAAATATTAATTATTGCACTAGTTCCCATAATTACTAGAATGAATTCACTGCTGTCTGCCTTAAGCTGATGCTTATTACAAAAAACCGACTTTGTAGTTGATCATGGTAATATGAGAGACAAAATTATAATTCTGCCATTGTGAATATAATAAATACTGCTCCTATCTGTATTACCAAGGCATACACATCTGTCTCTGGTGAAATGTAAAGCACTATATTGGCTTTCTAGTAAAATACTAAGTATTAGAAGTAAGTATTCTATTATCGGTAAATGCAAAACATATGAATAAATCAGATTTAGGGATGGTAGGGTTTTCTATATATTTATTTAAAGTGTCTACCATGCTGTTATGCCACACTTGCTGTTACAATAGTTATGCATTGAGTTCTGAGTGATCTGGATCTCAGGCTGAACAAACCAGGCTGGATTTTGAATCAATTAGAGCATTTTTAAATCTGGAGAAATTTATTTTTAGTCTTGAAGGGAGTTCAGTAGACTAAGATGTCTTACAGTTTCTGCATTATAACTATGTGTCATCTTGGACAAATCCTTTTTGCCTTCATTTGTGGATGGATTAAATAAATTGGCAGCTTGCTTAGACAGAACCTAAGAAAAGAAAAGGCAATTCTGTCTTGGAACATTATACTGCAGCCCTTTCACCTGCCTCTGAATTGCAGTGAATGACACTTTCTTCTTCCTTTTGATCTGAGGCTTGATTTATGAAATAATAGTTTACTGTTCTATAGTAGCAGAGAAATCGGGGTTATGAGGTTGGTTCAGAAAGAGGGTAGATGAAAAAAAGAACTGGTATACATACCTGTAGAAGGAAAATAGTTACGCTGCTCAGTTTCCCTGCATAAGTGATCCCATTCTTGAGTACAGTGTTCCCATTCTTAGAGAAGTTCTCTGAATTCGTGCTCAGAAAATAGCAAGTCATTGAAATCCTGAAGTTTCTGGGCTTGAGCTTCTGTTTCTAGCCCCAGTTTCAGGTTTGAAAGTCTGAGCTGTGCAAGTTTTGGTTCCTCAGTTTCACAAATTCTGTGAAACACAAATACTTATTTAAAGGAGGTCGAGATAGTTGCGCCAATGTATTATGTAATGTTATACTCAAAAGCATTCCCCCTACCAAGGTAGTCAGAAGAAGTTGGTTTATATCGGTCTGCTGTAATATATAATAGGTGACCTACTCTTGTACTTTCTACATGGGAGCATGAAGAACAACACTATATTTATGTACTTTGAGATCTTCCTACACATTTCTCCATCCTTTCTTTCTTTAGATTTTTCCTCCTTTTTTATATTCTATGCTCAGAAATGAGAGACTCAATGAAATAAAACTGCTTTTTTTCACTGAAAAATGAAAAGTTTTTTCATTTGACCAGGATACAAAATATGCATAAATTTCTATTAAATGTAATCCTAAATGTATATTTTCACATTCTTTTGAAAAAAAGAAGGATTTTTTTTTTACATATGTGTCTTCCATATACCTCTGTATTTGTTTGAAGTTTAGGTTTTTGTGTATGTCTCACATAACTTTTTGTTTTTAAATTTTTTCCTAAGAAACTCTTGGGTCTTTTTATTTAGTTCTTAGTGGTATTTTTTCTTGGTACAGGAGGAACTTGACTCTTGCATAATTGACTGTGAAAAATGTATTATGAAAACTGATACAGGGAAAATGCTGTTAAATGTATAGCTTAAACTAGGTTCTTCTCCTTGCACTGACCTTTTCTACTGTATAATAAAACATACTATTGTAACCAATTCAGATAGCAGAAAATTTTCCGGCAGTAATGTTTTTCAGATTTGTGGCATCTGTTCAATTGGCGTTTATGAAGCACTTGGAGATAGTCAGATGAATGAGGCTGTGTTAGTGTATGTGTTAGAGGGCACCATTCGAAGGAGCAGCATGTCTAAATAATTGCATCTTGGACTTTTATAAATCTGGTTGTATAGAAACCATCCTAAGTAAAACAGCCTATGAAAGGCAAAACATAAGCATTAAATTCCTTGGATGCCTTTTATTGGGAAAGCAGGATTTATAAAGGCACAGTATGTTGCAGGCTTTATTTCACAGTTCTGCCAACACGAATCCTATCTGAGCTTGAGCACAGCTGCTATTCCTGCCAGTCCTCCTCACTCTCCTGATGGAGCTTGATCAGCTCTCTTTGTTTTCTCTGTTCTCTTAAAACAGAACGCTGTTTAATGATCTTCACTAATGAATTGGTGATGGCCTGTTCAGGGACTTTTATTTATGGAGTGCTTCCCTCCCAGCATTAAAATATTCTTTACTGACATAGTATAGGGTAAGGTAATGAGGAAAAAATAGATGTGAAGTTCAGGATGGATTGTGATGGATAGAAATACATAGAGAAAACTAGATGTTCTTACAACAATTGTGCTATTCTTTTTATCCCTGTAATACAGTTACTCCTCCTCCGCCCCCCACACAACAGATTTGTAATGAAAGAATAGAATCTTGTGCAGGCTGCAACTCCCAAAGGTAAAACTCACAGTACTAGACTTCCATCTGTATAGCCTATTTTATTTCAGGGAGATTTCATTTAGTTTTCCTTGGTTAAATTAGTCTAAAATACGGTCTTTGCAAGTTCATTAAAATTATTCTATAATGGGCGTCTACCGTAATTTTTGAAGTTTTATATTCAGTTTCTTGGTGGTGGTGCTTGCTATTTATCTGATGTTCTTGTCATCCTTTCTGCCATGTCCTAATGTTTGTCGTGCTCTCTTGCCTTTGCACTCACCTTAATGGCTAGTCCTGACCTGTTCTCCGTAGAAGTCTTTTGCCCTGCCCCCTTCCACCCCCATAATAAAATTCTGGAGTAAAAAAAAAAAAAAGTCACCTGTGTTAGTTATGTGTAGTTGGAGTGGAGAAGGGAATCCTCTTTGGTTGAATAATATATTTTTATAGAATTTAGGAAGATTATTTCACCAGAATACTTCTCCGTAATGTTTACCTTTACTAAATGTAGCCCTTACTGATTAGTAAAGGCTTTTATCTGCTTGGAGAAACTAAAGGTATACTTGTAAAATAAAAAATCTCTGCAGGGAAGGGGATAATGCTGGGTTTTGTTTCTACTCTGCAACCAGCATGCTAAAATTTACTCGATCAATACTTGGAATCAATACACGAGTATTGGAGAGTTTCTTAGGAGCAGTTAGGAGCATAGGAGGCCTAATCCTGATGACATCTGTGCACTTGGATCATTTAATAACCTGCACAGCTACGGGGGCAAGTAACGCCTCAGTGCCAAGTGTAGGACTGGGCACAGGCTGTGAGAGCTTGGCTCGCCTGATGCGGAGTGAGTGCAGATCATTGCTCCACAGACAGGAACTGCTCCAGGGGTTCGTGACCACTGCTCTTCACTGGCTTGTAAGACACTGTCATTATCCCTCTCCTATGCCAAGTAATCAATCCCTCTTCCTCTAAAACATGAGCAAATAGCTGAATTAAGTGAATTACTATGAATATACATAGGATCCACCTAAGCTCTGTAATGAAGGGCAGTGGTTGAACATTTGAAAAAAGCTGATAAGTATTATCTGAATAATCTGAACTTTTCTAATTGCCATTTGAAAACTTTTTCCACACACAGTTTATCCTTACTGAAGGTACTTGTTTTAATAGCAGTAAATCTGACACTTTTTCTTCCCAAGTTTGTTATTCTGCTCAACTCTGTTGTCTAAAGAATTTGTATTTCTGCTTTGAAATTTTTGAGTACTTTTGCCACAACTAATTTGTGCATTAATTTCTTTATATGTTGTGGGAGTGTGCTAATTAGCACTAATGAGTTATTGAGTAAATAGAAATCAGAATAGATACTAATTGCTGAGCAAGATAGTGAAAACTTGATGTCCGTACGAACCAAAACTTCACAGAGTTCTGTTTTTTATTGCTTTAACATGAAGTTTCCTAGACACAGTGGGTTAAAGACCGACTTCCGTCTCTGGTTAATTGATATAAATTGTTCTCCTGTGATTCTTTTGTCCTTGCATCTCTGCTGTGCACAGGTGCTTGTTCCTTGCATAGGTGTGTCTGGAGGAGTGAGGAGCTGATGCTGAGTGCTGGCTGAAGGCTACTGGGGTCATTTTCAGCAGAATGCTTGTGTGGGTGCAGAGGTGGGGAGGAAATGACATGGCTGGGAGATGTGGAAGGGAGGGAGCAATGGCAGCTGGGATGAAAACTGATAGCCTAAACTGACATGGAATTGAAGCACAAGAGACTTGGGGTTTGGTACCAGACCAGTAGCTTCCCTTTCTTAAAATCTGTAGTATGGTCATACTATATACAAGTAAGTGTCTGAATTATTATCTTTCCCTGGAGGTCTCTGAAGACCCAACAAAAGAGGGATAGGAGAAAGCTGACATTATAGCAGAGCTCAGAAAGAGTAAATGGAATGACTCGTAACCTGGACCAGTTGAACATTTGCTTATGACAGAATAATTTTGAATATGGGACATAACAAGTAAAAGGAACTATCAGAAATCCAAGCAGTATTCCTGGAAGTAAGTTCTGTCAGTTAATTTTTGCTTTATGTCTATTGTAATAACATTCCTTTGACATTGCACATAGCTATTGGTGTGATCTGCATGCTGTGGATTGAGATTGCCATGGTATCTATTAGGGTTTTAAATACATTTTTCTAAGTGTGGATGAGAAAATTAAAGTAATTAATTTTGCATGGACTCTGAGACAAGAATTGACCACAACCATTTTGCTAGCAAAGTTTGCACATTCTTTTTGTCATTCTTTGTAACTGATTTTCTCTTAACTACTAATGGAAAGAGTTTAATAAAAGGTAATAAACTCATTTGATTTTTTTAAAATAAGGTTACAAGTGTGATAAAGCATAAATGTGTTAACACTATTGAATTCTGTGGACCTTTTAATACATTTTAATTTTAAAAAATCAAATAAAAGGTAAAAAGCAAAAGACAAACCCTGAGCAACTGGAATGATAAGTCAGTGACAGAACAGCTTTCCCATGTAAAAGAATGGTTTCATCTTTGTTTTCTCTCTTTGTAGAGAGATGTGTAGAGATCTCAAGATCTGTAGAGTCCTTAAGCCTTCCAACCATTTTCATATTTGAGTAGAAGTCTTCTGTGAACATAGTATGTTGAAGAAATTTTAGTAAATTTTTTCTGCTGGACACCTCTAATTTTTATTGTTATTTCATTATTCTGTATTTTAAAAACTCTTTTATACTTCATTAGCCATTTTTGCAGCACAAACTATCCCCTTTCTGTCGGAAGCTGACAGAAAATTCCATCCTTCATCTATCCACCAAGCACCTATTGTTATTTTTTGAATTTAAAATTAGGGCTTAATGTCATAATCCAGTAGAAATATAGTACATCTAATGTAACTATTAATGCTATTTTTAAAACTTACAGGATGGGAGAAGAAGAAGTGAGTGGCAGTTTGTCTAGCTGCTGGGACAGGGTGTAAGGGATTCATGGAGAGGAGCCCTGCTGTATGAGCAGAAGCAGTGAATTGGGGTGAAGCATCAGAGAATTACCTGCAGTTTTGTTCCTTGACCAATATGCAGTTGCTTCTTGGACTTACTGATCTTTCCTGCTTATTTCATGTTCTTTCATTTTATGAGACCTATACAATCATTTAATGAAGTAATTTGAATTGGGTTTGAATTATTTTCGCTTGCTGTGACACTGTTTTTAACATCCTGGGTTCATTTACTGGGTATCTGTACTGTTACTGCCATTGAGAGAAAAATAGCTCATCTGTAGAACCAGGCAACTGTCTGTAGCCATGCTGAATGATTTGACCTACTTGAGAAAGTTGCACGCACTCAGTATCTCTATTTCAAAATGTCATGTATTGTTCAATAGTTTGTTTGGGGGGTTTGTTGTTTATTTGGTTTGGTTTTTGCTTGTTTACTCTGAAAACTGGGGAAATACTAATTCACAGCAGAGCAGTTTGATTGCAGTGTGAGCTGTGCTGAAGATCGGCTTGCTTATAATAGACTTTAGCTGAGCAGCAGCCCGTGCAGTGCTGTGTGACAGCATCATTCTTAATTCTCAGCTCGCCGTGTGCCTGGAGGTGCGTGCTCGGGGCGCTGGCTGGAAGTGCAAGCAGGTGCCTCTTGCAGGGCCTCGCGCCGCGTACCCCGGCCGTGCGCTCTGTCGGTGCTGAGGGGCCTGTGTAGCCTTGGGCTGGGCTGCACTACGGAAGTTTTGCTGTCATGGCTCTTCCAGATACTCCTTTCAGCACGCACATAATCGTGTAAATGCAGTTTTGCCAAGTCAGCCTGTGTTCACTCTGGAGTGAAGCGGGATACACTGCACCAGCAGAAGCCCTTTTGTACACTTAAGCTTTTTTTGGCATAAAAATGCTGTAGACCTTTCACTTCATTTCCGGGATGGTGCACTAAGAAAAGTTTGTGATCTAGAGCTGGACTTAATATGTATTAAGAATAGGCTATGGAATCAACTTTGTTACACTTTAGTAAACAAAGCTAGTGAAAAATACTGGGTAAGTCATGATGAATACTGTGAGTCTTTTTTTCTATCCCCCTTTTTTGTCCTCAAGACAATTTGATGGGGCTGGTGTGTTGGAAAACTGTTTCCAGATGGAGAACAGTTTTGTTAAATCATTTGCACTCTTTTTCCTTTGTTCAAAATTGACTGAACTAATCAAAACATTTTAAGCACATTAAGCAATAACATATTAAGTAAGTCTATAAAATAATTAAATTGAAACTAGAAGCTAAGCGTTCTTAGAAATATTTACAATAATATTTGACTTAATATAGATCTTACAATAACTACCTTTGAATCTTCTAGGAACCTTGTGCTGTAGATAAAGTTTGTTAGGATTGATGTGCGGTTTCATACTGAAATAGTTAGGATTATCTGATAAATTTATTTCTGAATCGAGAAAGACCTGTGCTTTCCCTTTGTTGTAAATGCTCAGCTATGATGATGTAGCAGGGAGACCTAAAGTTTGTCTCTCTTTCGAAGAGACCTTTTTAGAGTTATTAAGGTGTTGCAATGCCCTTTGTTTTTCATGGACTTTATTTCAGTACATTTTCTTGTACAGGAATCGCACAGCACTGCTGTACCTGAATTCAGGTAGAGGTTTTAATGGTTCTTCCTTGTCTGTTTTGGTCCTGGTCGCTGCTCTTAAGAACTTTTATGAGTCTGCCCTCTGCATGTTCTTTGGGAAGACCCAGACTTTTAAAATTTATGTAAGGTTAATAGTCTGCATAATTTTTCAGAGTATGAGCAAGTACTTGGCAGGAAGTGCCAAAAAACTGGCACATTTATGTTGTACTCTGTAGTCTCAAACCAGGTTCAAAGGACACTGTTGCTAGCAGGTGACAAGTAATACACCATTAAATAACTCTTTTGTGATGGAGATGAGTCAGGTAGTTATCAATTTCTAAACACGTTTGCAAAGCAAAATCCTTCTGACAAGAGAGGTTTAAAAGTTTTTTGGATCTGCGATTTGCTGGAGTGCTGATAAAAGGTGTATGCAGATTTGGTGTTCTTTTTTCCCCTGTCCTCACTGTGTGAAAGGGGATAGGAGAATCCTGTAATTTAATCCTCCAGTGTCCAGTAATTCTCAAGTCCTGTCAGTGTCTCCAGTATGTTTTCCCTTACATGAGAGAAATCTCTGGTCTGCAGTGTTTTCCCCATTAGGATGCTCTCTGTCTTACCTCTGCCTGCAGGCTCTCTGTGCTGCTCTCACCAGCGAATCGTTTGATTCCTCTCAAGCCCTCGCTGGAGGGGAGCCAGCAGCGATCACTTTCAGGAGGAGGCAGTGAGAGAAGTGTAGCTGAAAAACAGCTCCTTAACCTTTCTTCATAAAGCATGTCACTTGAAAGTGGGGATACTATAGCATTCTTTGTTACCAGGCCCAGACTCCTCACACCATGCCCCTGTTTTTTAACAAAACACCTTTGAAGATCTGTCTCAGCTGCTACATGTTCTCTGGAAAGGGAAAGTCAGTACTATGCCTCCATGACTGTATTGCTAGCTTGTGGCAATGTAGGATTGAAAAATCTCATCCTACTTTTATGTATTTCCAGATTTTTAGATGTTATTAGCACGATAAAGTTTCAGAACCTAAACTTTATAGATCCATTTAGTTTTCAGGACTCTGAAAACCTGGGGAGTGCAGAGCAAGGGTTCTGTAGAAGTTCAGGAACAGAGAAACACAGTAAAATATGCATACCAATGTTATTTTAAAACAGAACTACGCCATGGTTTCTTGAGGACTGACTCAGTTTTTAGCTCTTAACTCTATGGTTGATGCTTCCCTTTGTTGTTTTCTAGGGAAGGAAAGAGGAGTTAGATCTCTCTCCCCCTCTCCATGTTCTGTTTCCTGTTTCCTGACCATGCACCATATTTTCCAGTTTTACTTGGGGCAAAGGGTGAGGGAGACTGAGACTCACAGCAAGCATGAGTGGTTACTTGGAGAGTGAAAGTAGAATGAAGAACATACATGCAAACAGTACTTAGACTCCTCAAAAACATGAAGCATGGAGAAGTATTCTGAAATGTTCTTGCTTTGTCAAGAACCAAGGAGGTTTTTTTTTCTTTTCCTGTTTATTCTTTTGGTGGTTTGTGTATTTTATGAACTTTAAATGATTCCTTCTGTCAGTCCCTCACATCAGAGGGACATCTTTCCTCTTATTTGCTGCAGGGCCTTTGATACTCAATTTCAGTTTTTTCACTTCATTCTGTTTCTAAAACAAGAATAGCATTCTGCTTATTTTTACCCTTGCAACAGACTTCATACAAAATTTTTCTGTCATTTCTTGCAGCGTATGAACTTGGAGTGATTTTTTTGTAAATACCCACCCATCAACCCCTCTTCTATTTTCCTTTCCTCTTACAAGCCACTACTTGTATATGAGATGATGGAAAACTGGCATTCTCTAAATGAGCCAATGAAATTATTTTCCTATTTCCTGTTATCAAATACAAAATTTTATTATTGAAGCCTTATGCTTCTAAGGAGTGCTCTGTCTTACCTAGAATGACTTTGAAGACCTGTCTGATTTCCCCTTACTCCAGCAATTTGCCTTGATCCCTAATGCTGCTCACTGAATTCAGATCAAACATAATTAACTTTGTGGTTGAAAATGAATCTTCAGGAGAGTTAGATGAAACTTGGAATTGTTGCTTTCTGGGAAGGTTTGACATTTTGACGTCCAATTTTCATCCAATTTGTGACAAATAGGCCTTACTTGCTTTTCCCTCTGAAATTATTTCATAACATAATATGACATAATCAAAATACATTTTTTCTTTATATAGGAAGCAATAACTTCCAAGAAGTTACTGAAATGTCTTATAAAATGCATTTAATTTTGAATTCTCATTTATGGTAGCATAAATACATGGATTTTAAAAAAAGTCAGTACCTTGCAGAGACTACACTTCTCATTGTTAAATCTTTTGTGTAAATCAAATGGAAGTTCTGTTAAATCTGGAGTACTTGTACTCTTGTAGTCCTGGAGCTTTATTCCCTCTTCAGTGCTTGCTTTCGGAGAGTGAAGGAGCTGAGGTCCATGGGAGCTGTCCCAGCAGCTTGCTGGTGGCTGTGCTGGCCATCCAAGGAGGACCCAGGGCTGCCGATCTGATGGACAATTCTGCCTCTGAAAGGTCACTGCTAACGTGAACCTCTGCCTGGATCCTCTACTTCAGCCAGTCCTAAAAAGCCATTTTATTTACAAATACGATGTGTGTAATGTCTCCTGGAATGCAGTCAGCTAATCCTGCCTTTTTAATTACTTGCAATGACTTTAATTGGATCAGAAAACGGAAGGAGATAGAAGTAATGATGTAATAGGGTTCACATGGTGGGAGGAGTCCTGCTGTAAGCAGCAATTTGCGGTGGCTGTCACCAAGCTCTGTCCATTCTGCCGTGCTAGGTCTTCTGTGATGCAAGAACCGAAACAGCCATGTTCATTTAAGATGCTCAGTAGCTGGAATTTTTCGGTATTTCAGGCTCTCAAGCCTTGGCATTTTGTACGGAGAGTGACTGACCAGCATTGACCGCAGTGTGCTGCCATGTCTTGCTGATGCTTTTGGAGTAGTTAGACCTTACGGCCTTTCTGATGCTTTCTGTTTCCCACTTTCTCTCCATTTCAGCAATCCAGTAAGTACACAAGCATCCAAAACCAAACCGCTTCCTCTTCTAAAGGGCACTGCAGTCAAGTCAAACTTAACTGAGACTGTCTGCTTACTGGTGCCTCTGGCTGCTTTAGTGAAGGTTGGTTTTGGGGAGCCAATATCCTAGAGCAACTGTTACTGCTCTTTGCTTTCTGGCCATTTCCAGCCACAAAAGCAAGGTGCCTCAAATGTGTCTGTGTGTGATGTACTTCTGAATTTAGGACTTCTAACTTTTCCCTGACTAGCCGTTTCTGATTTTTCTTTTATTTTAACCTATTTTTTTTTAGAGGTTCCAACACACAGAAAGTAATTTGCAACTGTACCGAAAGTACGCAAGGCTTCATAAGTTTCTACAAATGCTTGTCTTGCAATGCTTTCCTTGTGTATTTTTTTCTAACAAAAAAGTCCTTTTTCACGTACTTAGTTTGCAAATAAAATGGCAAAGAAGGTCATAAAATCAATTAAGTGAATCAAAAGTTTTACTTGATAGAATGGGCACAGACTTGTTGTTTTTCTCAGTTGGTAGAACTTACGACTTCTTTTGTTGCATGGTGTTTAGGGTCATAAATACCCAGAGGAGTCAGGCTTAGGCTGAGCACTGTGCTGGCTCTGCTGTGGTTAGGGGGTGTGCCTGCTGTCCGTCAGTAACTCTCTGTTGGGATTCTTGTGCCAGAGACTTAGTTATGTAGTGTTTGGTAAATCCATTGCTTGCTAATCCCAAGATTATCCAACGAAGAAATACATGGCAAACACTCCTGCGATAGGGTGAGAGTGGAGAGGTCAGTCAGCTGTCAGTGGCCACCCCCTGTAAATGAGTTGAAAATGGCTGAGGGGCAATTATGATGGAGGTACATGGAATGCTGTAGGAGGAGCAAAAGGGGCATAATTAACAGTCACCCTCTTCCATTACAAGCCCCAAAAAGCATTGAATGAAACTCTCAGATGGAGGGTTCACAACCCAAAGTTGCTGCCCCATGCAGTGCGTGTTTCAGTGGCCATGGGAAGCAGTGATTGCTGAGTGTTTCCATGAGTTCCAGGAGTTATTTCATAGTTAAAGGAAAAGAAGCAGAAAGTGAGGAGTATCGAACATAACAGTTCTCACAATACTTTATCTCATAATATTGCTAAACCATAAACTGTTGCTCCATGGAGCTTCTGCTTTCCAAGTTGTCCGTGAGTTGGGCTCAGCACTCTGTGTTGGAAGGAGCTTGGAGCTTGTCAGGAGCTTGGCTAACCGGAGGGCAAAATCAAGTCCTGGAAGCTAATAGCCAAGACCACAGCTTGAGACAAGCTCAAGACATAAGCTCTAGCAGCTTATCTCCTAGGATCTGTTGATAGAGATGATATATTGCTTGCTGCGATATCCCAGAGATAGGTATTTGACAGTAATAAGTTTTACATATTAGAATTGCATGTGTTGTTACGTTTCCAGTCAAGACTATTTGCTGCTGCTGCTTCTTGGTTTTCAGTGTTTCAGTGATAAATAGTTTTGAGTGTTTCAATAACATTAATTTTGAAGACCCTTGATAATTTAATTTTCTGCTGAAGTTATTTTCAGTTTTTTATTTTGTTTGTTTGTTTGTTTGTTTTTTGCTTTGCAAAATGCACTTTCTGGATGTTGGAAAAATGTGAATCTTAATTGTGGTGCAGTGTAATAATTTCTTCATGATTGGGTTCCTGTTAGAAAGTTTAGTATAGGCTATTGAGAAAGTGGTTTTTCCCTAGTTTTTTTTCCTCTGGAAGGAAAAGGTGTTTAATTTAAAATAAAAATTAATATTGTTTAGAGAAGATTCTGTTTCTCTCCTGATCTTGAAATTATTCATAACTATCAGCAGTAAATTTCAAAAATTATGCTCTGTAAGGCTTGAGAAAAATCTGTTTCCAGACTAAATATTAGAATTAGAACTGTAATAAAAATTATGATAGAATTATATAAGTATACAATGTATATGTATGTTTTTTCAGTTTTATTTTAAGTATCGAATTGCTAAACGTATTTTATTCTTCAAGCAGCACATTGTTTTGTCCATTCAACTCTTTTATGTTAATTATTAGATACAATTGGCTGACAGATGTAGGTAATAATTGGCTCATAGATAATTACGAAATTCTACAAAGAAAGTATCGGCATTATTTATTTAATAACAGTTACTCGCTAAATTAAATGTTTTCCCCCATCTGTTAACAGTATGTGCTTTTAATGACTGAAAGACTTGCTTGAACTTATTGTTTGCTTCCTTGGATATGCAAACTTTAAAAAGAAAGGGATTTATATTTGTAGCATTTAGCTCATTACTTTGAACTTGGTTACAACAGATACTGATTTTTAATTCTGTGTCTCTGTGACATTAATGATAGTAGAGCTCAAATGTGTCATCAGTAGTGTATTTGAGAAGACTTAGCTTTTCATTTTTATCCATCTCAAAGTAATAGAATAAAAACGATGGCTTCGCTTTCTGTTTATGCTGATATTTAGTTATTTTGAGAAGACAAGTACATTTTTGTGAAATCTTAATCCGTAGTAATTTTCAATCTTCATACATGCATGAGCTTCCTAATTTTAACAGTGTGTTTTTTGTAGGAAATCGTGGTCAGTGTACATGAAGGATCTCAGACTAGTAGCAGGAGATCATACTGTTCATTTAGAAGATTTAGAAGAACTTTTATAGGTAGCAGAAAAGGTTTGTGCCACAGCTGTGTAAAGGCAGTCCTGGAGTGTGCTTTAGGCGATTGTTCCCTTTTGTTCCGTGTTTGAGGAGCAGCTGTGCAGGTAGGCTGCTCTAATTCCCTTCCACTGGTGTTCGTAGCTGAGCAGTGATTTGAGTGTGTGATGTGTCAGGTTTGGAGGCTGTGGTGAACTCTAAGGAGCAGCTCGTGTGGGGTAGACTGGGAGGGATGTGACATTTCCTTCAGTTTCCTTGTGTTCTTGTTAGTGCAGCTACAGCTAAACATCACAGTAAGTGCTAAGGGTGAGAGTAATAGTTTCTAAATTTGTATCTAGATAGCTTTTTTATCAAATTGCAGTCAATGTTGTAGAGGGGATAAGAAAGGTTTTAAAACTTCTTTTTTCAATTTCACTATCCAAATTGTAGAAAATAGAAGGTATTAAAGAATCATCAGAGGCAAATGCCGTCAGTCTGTGTTATGGTTAAAAACCATTTCAGTTGAAAGGTCAAAAGACAGGCATCTGTGCAGGCTAACTTCAAATGCAAGTGTTTGGAATATGAGCACTCTTAGGTTCAATTTGGCTTTCAAACAACATTCTTTTCTTGCCCATCTTTTTAGTACTGTTGCTAAGTTTTATTATTGCTAGAAGAATTGGCAAGAATTCTGCCAGACTGGGCAGATTTCTGCCGTAAGCTGATCTCTAAATTTCAAAAGGGCTTTGCTGTAGGAGATAAGATATATTTCTAGAGGTTTTTAAATTTTGCAGTTGTTCAACTTGTCTACAGAAACACTCTGTATAACAAAAAGGTTCACTTTGCTCTCCTACGAAGTATCTGAGGTACGTAAAACCTGTGTGATTTATAGCCTATGCAACATCTGTTGACTCTAAAAATGATAAAAACAGGTAAATCTGCAGCCAGTTGCAGGAAGTTATTGATGATATGCGAAGTGAGAGGTGGAAAGTATTATATATGCATTTATTGAAGACAAAAATTACATACATGCTAGAGTACTGAGGGAGTTAACATAGCTGTTACTAAAGAAAATGTGGTTCTGCTTTTGCAGAAGTGTTTTCCTGAAGGTGTAAGTATGAAAGGGTGAATGGTGGGTGTTGAAAAGAAGCAGGAGAGACCCATAAGGGGAGAGGAATATGAAAGAAATATTTGCAGCTTACATGTATGTAGTAAAGAAAAAAAGTAGTATTCCCCCTTAGGCAGGGGCCAAGATAGCATGATTTTTTTTATTACTTTGATTATATAGCACTGTAGCACTACTGATCCTAAAGTATCTCCTGGCATTTACAAGTGTATGTTGGAAACTACCTGCGTTCTCTCATGGGCAGTCTACATTTCGGATGTACATATTAGTGCAAAAATAATATACACTCAAAAAATGTAGGCTATATCTCACCAAAAAAAAAAAAAAGTGCAAACTAGCTAGTTCAGTATGGTAATTGTAGACTTGTAGACCTGTAAGTCTTTAGCTGTCCATGTATACCTTTATTCAGGTGTAAAACAATAAAAACTTAGGTCATTAACCATTAACATCATGAATTAAAACTCACAAATGAACCAAAATCTCCTCTGGCCACCTCTGAAGCCGGTGATTCAGCGAAGAGACAGCCATCTTTGCCTTTTCAGCGACTGGTGGGATGTTTTAAAGAAGTTATTTTTGACTAAGATTCTTGAGACACATCATCATTTTCCTTCATTTTCTTTTATCATTGCATGGTCTATTGCAACATGGGGTGGTACTGATGGGAACTGAATCATCGCACGTTTACATAATGCTCTATATTGAGAAATTCTACTTAGCTATTGAATGATAACGTATTAATAATATGTAAAAGCTGCCAAAAAGACTCATATTTTCAGGCCAACGTGTAAATTTAGGTTATATTCTGCATCTCTCTGCTCCTGACTATTTTGCTGGCTTTCATGGCTTTAGTGACAGCGCTAACTTAGGTAAACAAAAGGCAGCCAAACTCATATGCCTTCATTAAATGAGTCCTTATCTCAGTTTGCTAGTTCAGGGGAGATGGTTTACTTAATCCACTCCATTTGGAGGGGCATAATTCTTTTACATGGGTTTATGGTGCAGTCACAATATATTTTCAATGTAATTATCTCTGGTAAATATGAGAGTATATTCTTTTCATCCTGCTTCATTTTATATACTGATATGATGCTCCATTTCAAGGACTGCTTATTGTTCACCTTTTGAGATTTTAAGAAATGTTTTCGAGACAGTAAAAGTTCTGATTACTGTCTGCATGAAATTTGTTAAACACAAGCTTTATTCACCTCTTTGTTTTCCAGTTTTGGATGCTCTCCTGAAATTTGAGCAGAAATGAGCATTATTACCATTGGCCTTGGTAATGAGCAAGCAGTGCAAAGCTATGGGCTTAGGTGGGGGTGGGGAGGAACTTGTCAAGGTGGAAAGCGTATGATGGCACTAAATTACTCTTACAGATTAGTAATACCAAACTGTATGAACTGATCTGTATTTGTATCCTTTCACTACATTCCTTCATATTTTTCTGTCTGTTATTTTTGAGCATTTTGTTATTCTCAACTCTTTCAAAGCTAAAGTTCATTTCTTCTGTAGTGCCCCACTTGGGCTACATCTCTCTTCTGTTCCATATTATACCTTTCTGTCCCCCTTTCTGTTTTCATCTCTTTCACACATGCTGTACATTTGCTTTGCATCTGTGATGCTATGAAGTCTGTTAAAAACCGAAATAGGGCAACTAGATTCTTACTGGCAACATATTTTATTTTTATTTTCTCAAAAAAAAGCCCGAGAGGAGTAATGACTTGCAGAGGTATTATTTTTTTGTTGCCAGAATAAGTTTGATTTTGAAAGTCTGTGTGCATCTCAAGAGCAGTTCCTTATCTGTGCAGTGTCTAAATTAAACTTCAATGATTTTATTGTCAAGAAGTGGGTTTTTTTCTGTTTATTTTTAAAGAACACTCTTAATTGTCAGAAGAAAATGTGGACTTTGTAAGTTATATAGATACTGGGTTTGTTTCAATGATTATAACTTTTGTTTCATGTTACAGACCTGTTATGCTTGTAATTTATGGCCATTGGTATGAGAAATTTTCTTTTGAATGATTTCTGATTTGTAGGCCATAGCTCATATAGAATACTTGGGCTGAAATTGGTTTCAGCTCCACCCAAGTACTACTGATGAATGGCATGAATGTTACAGTTTTTTATGAGTATTTTATCACAGAGAATTTAGAAAAAGATGCAATTTTAGTTAGTAAAAATGTTTTGGAACCTCTAAAGGAGGTTTCTCAAATCAGCCTGTTTTGAGGGAAGTTAAGCTGATTTTTAAACTTCTAGATCCTAATGTTTCACAGTTTACCCATTTTAATTATAATATAATGTGTGCATTTCTGCAGGTTAATATCCTCCATGGGTAAGGTGTATGGAACCATAAGTACAGTATTCTCCCCCCATGTCTAACTAGAATTTCCATGCTGTAGCTTTTGTCTCTTGCCTCTTGTCCCATCTGTGTGCACCTCTGAGAAAGGTCTGTCTGCCAGGTAGAAGAAGATGTAGCTAGATCTCTTCTTAACCATGTCTTTTCAAGGTTAACAGACTCAGTTCTCTCTTCACACTGACATGCTTCGGTCCCCTGTCATGGTGGTTCCCTACTGGACTCATTTGTCAATGTGTCTCTTTTTCTAGGAGGCATGGAGTACAGTGGCCTTACAAGTGCCAAATAATAAGAGTAATGACTTCCCTCAACCTGCTGGGTACACCCAGTCATGTACACAGCTCGCTGCCTCTGCCACAAGGATGTACTGCTAGTTTAAGTTAAATTTTCTGTCCACTGGATTGGTTTCTGAAAGCTTCTTTCCAGCCAGCAAGCACCCGACCTGCTTGTGTGGGTAGGGCTGTGCCATCCCGGGTGAACAGGGCTTAACTCACGTTTGTTGAACTTCATGATGTCCTCATCTCAAAGTTGCTAAGGTTCTTCAGAATGGCAGCCCTGCTCTCCAGGGTGCTGAGCACTCCCTCAGATTGCTGTCAGCCCTAAGCTCACAGAGAGTTAATTCTGTTCTGTCACCCAGGTTACTAACAGTGGCATTAAACAGCCACCAGCTGGATGTGAGGTTGCTGCCTGCTCCCCGTGGAGCGGGCAGTCCGGGCAGCGGAGGGCAAAATAGAAAGTAGCAGTTTAGTAGGTCCTGGTGAAGTAAGGTTGTGAGTTTGTATTCAAGGGTGAGGGGGAGGAATGGGGGAGATCTAATGGTGCGTGGGAAGGGGAACCTTAAAGGAGTTCAACAACTTGCTTTAGGCCTAAGTGAGTGTGGGAGTCGTGTGGTATAACTTGTGATTAGACCTAAGTAGTGTTTGTCTTGGTGTGTTAAGCTATTTTCTGAATCATGGCATTTTCACAGGAATGTCTCCAAAATTTGGTACTCATTGTTAAGTCAGTGATGATGATAAAAATAGATATCAAACTCATTTCCATCAGTTCCAGATCCTGCGTGGCATCTGATTTCCAGCCCAGAGAGCAGTAGGAATTAACTCTTCCATCAAGACAACTTAAATGCAGCTTTAATATAATTTAAAAATAGCTAGTCAGTCTTCCTCACTGCTCCCCCATAATTGTTCTCAGTGCAGGGTGTGATTTTTTTATATTTTCACATGCAGTCTGAAGAGAAGCAGCAGGTTTCCTCTGTAGATAGGATTGGACATAGGTGATTATTAAAGCACTACTAAATATTTTAACATAAACCATATTTAATTAAAAAAATTAGGAACAATCTTTCAGAAGAAACAAAGGGGATCCCAAGTGCAGGACGACAACCCATATTTTCTTATTCCAACCTGCTTTTACACTTAAAACTTTTCCCTTTGTTTTAACATGCTAGAAAATGTTCAGTTTTTTCATACCTACACGGCTTCTAAATTAGTGTTGCATTTTTGGTTTTCTTCTGAAGTAAAGCTTTGATCAGCTAAGGTGATGCTCCATCACTGGAAGTGTTCAAGGTCAGGCTGAACAGGGCTTTGAGCAACATATCATGGAAGGTGCCCCTGCCCATGCAGAGGGGTTGAATTAGATGTTCTTTAAAGGCCCCTTCTCACTGAACCATTCTGTAACAATATAACGTACATGACACGTCTGTTTTACAGTACAAGATACTTGTCTGTGTTTAAATGAGCAGTTCAAGTTCTGCTTTCTTTGACTTGTATGCTTTCCAGCAGTTTGGTTTTGGTACTGTTGACCTGATTTTTTTTTAAATGAAACCAGTCTTGGATTGAAATGAAAACCTGAGAAGTGCTTTGTTCTGTTTTTATTTTTATGTTCCACTTCATTAGGGACATCTATCGGAAACTATAAAACTGGTTGTCTACTATGTTCTATTTCCTTTTCTGGACTTAAACAGAAAGAGTGTGTTAATGTGCTGTCTGAGAAAACAAACAGAAATACAGCGCCAAGGGGCCCCACTCAGTTTCTGTCTCCAGCAGGACAGTTTTGACTGGCTTAATGTTGCTCAAACAGCTGAAAACTGAAATCTTATGTATTATGCATACAAGTAGTTAATTTTTAAGATGGTAGAAATTGCTTAAATAAGGACCCGATTTCATAGGAACTTAATGGCACTCTAGTGACACAGACAGATTTTATTCTCTGTTGTTTCACTGAAGAAATGTTTGCAGGAATTTTGCCCTATAGGAGAAAAAAGATAACAAGAGTTTTGTAACTAACCAGCATTTTAGTAAAATAAATTTTTCTTTAATAATGAATTAATAATACCTGCAGAAAAAATTTCAAAATTAACAATTTCGTAAAATATATCTAAAATGTATGACGTTGTATATGGCATCTAGTATACAGCAATTACATTCTTATTTTGAACGCTTTACAAGGCATTGTAATATATGTAGTTTTGATAGGAATGAACATCTTTTTCTGAAGAGCTCAGGTTGTATAAGATGGCTGTAAGATATTGTTTAATAGTACCTGTAGTGGAATCCCTTTCACTTGATTTAAAGGCTTAATATAAGGCTTGCTTCAGCAAGTACTTTGGTGCCTGGTGCAGAGTGTGGGGCGGTCATTTCAGCCTAAGTGGAGAATTAGTCTGGTTAAAACACGAGCAAAAGTTCTTTTTGGAGGCATCAGCTTTCAGTCTGAAGACTTAGAAATGTGCCTGCTCTTGCTACTCCCCACCTGCTCTATGCATCAATTGCATGGCAAATTTAAGTGTCTCCAAGCAGCAGACCATTGCTCTCTGAGTTAGGGTGTTTGCCTGTGCCCCCTTGAGACTAAAGCAGAACCCTAAGTTGCTTTCACCAAAGATCACTGGTCTTCTGCTGAGGTATTGGGATCTCAGGCTCTGTTCTAAGGGCTTTGGTTTCAAATTAGCTGCATTGACAAAAACAAACAAATTGACATATTCGGGCCCAGCAGCGTCCTGTGTTGTTGGTTCAGATACAAGTGAGGCAAACAGGATGTCCTTCCTTTTCAGTAGCTAGTGCTGTAACTAACATTTCCTTTAAAACCATGGAAGATAACAGAAATAAATATTGCCAATAGCAGTTTAGGTTCAGTTTCATGAACATCTTCTACCAATGCCTACCTGAGTCTTCTATAGTAGTTGTTGATAAATCACGTAGCCTCTCGTCTTCTGCATGTATAAATGACAGCAGAACTCTTGGGTATCATTTAGACCTGTTGACTTTTTGAAATTTAAATTAGTGGTTTCTTCAAAAATTTTAATTTTTCTTCATTATGGAAAAATGGCAGTATCTTCTTAGGGTACAGATATCACCAACATTATCTGTAACTAAGACTGCAGAACCAAGTAAAACAAATGACCAGTGCAAGAGAAATAAGCTTCAAACCTTCCTCAAACAGGCAAACAAAGATCTGTGATTCTATCGTTCTATGATTTTATTTAAAATTCCAGGAACAGGTTATTTTCCATTAATACCCTCTCCGCTCCCCTTCCCAATCTCCCATGGAACACCTCTTAATTTGTCATTGGATTCTTGCATTTGAGGGGAATGGAGTGTCTCCAGATCTTAAATGTTTGCTTCTGGGGAACCCACTTCAGATGTTCCAATTTCCTGCTTTCCCCCTCTTTATTAATATCACTGAGGTTAGTTCTCAGAACACAGAAGGGTTTCTCTTTTGACTCAAGTAGCCTCTTGAGTGATGCAGCTTTATCACGTTGGTTTATTACTGTCTTCTTTACTAACTCTTTGTTAGTGCACCTGATTGTTCTCAGTAGACTTCTGTTGATTCTCTAATTTCTAGAAAAAGCTCAAAATCAATTCTGTCTATATAAAGAGTGTAATACAGTTTTTGTGGAGCTCATAGGGATGAGCTTCATAGTTATCTCTGTTCCAAAACATATTTTAATACCTACAGAAGGTTTTAATTTCTTATCTTGATTCTGTATTATCACAAAGAATATTTGAGGTTAAAAGATGAGATCATGTAATAGAAAGAATCTGTGTTGGTGAGTCATTTAGATTAAGGAAAGCTAACCGTGTTGCTCAAAGTACTGTTTTTCTGCCTGGTGTACTATCTGCATATTGGATTGGTCTCTGTCTATGAAACTCCTCTTAGATAACTATCTGGGAAGTATTGGTTTAAAAAATGCATTTTCAAGCAGCATCTCACCAGTAGATTAGAAAAGCTGTTCAGGTTTAGTAAATCAAGAAAAATTTGAATTGTAGTGACAAAAATATTTGTTTTATTAAAAAATACGAAGTTCTCACCCTTTGGTAGGCTGAAAGGTAGATTAATGTTATTTAATATGAAATAAAATGTTACTTATTCCTGGGTCTTAGTGTATTCTGCCTTGACATACAATATTTTTGTTCAAGAAAAGGATTCAGCAGGCAGTCTGTATTTTAAGTTCTTAAAAAGTAATTTCCAGCTGTGCGTTCTAAGCTTAATAGGGTGTGATAGAAGGGAAGCAATACCAACACCCTATGAGGGAGTTAAGGATTTGCCTTTATGTTCATGAACCTATATAAAGAGGTAGAATAATCATAGGTATGAGAGGTAGAGGAATGGTTATAGGCCTATAGCCCCCTCCTCTAATTTGCTCCCTGGCTGTGCTGAGAAGTGGCTGGAGCAGCACGTGGTGCTGCTGAGAGGGCGATGCCTTGGTGGCTGCTCCAGCCCTGGCATGAGGGGATACAAGATACTTAGGTTCTAATTTGTTTAAAGCACAGATCTTCCCAAAGGTAACAAGATGTTATATATGGGCTTTTCAAATCTCTTAAGGGAGAGATGTCAGTTATAAATATGTGCTCACTAAATCTAGAGTTAATACAGTAATAGTTTTACTCCAGAGCATTAAGGTTAAAGCAGATGGAAAGTTGACACGCTTTAAACTGGACACCAGTCCCTGGAATCTATGCTAGCTGAGGGGTGAGCCATTGTTTTTGCTTAATTCCTGACAAGAAGACACAGGTGCCTTACAGCCCATGTCCCACTCACCTCTGATCGTGACCACAGTGTTATTGACTGACTGGGCATGGCAAGAAATAGAGTAATGATCCCACATGTAAGTGTCTGAAGCAAAATCCTACATTTGCTACCCCCTGAGTTAAAAACTGATAGTATTTTTGTTGTGTTTCACGTGACAGGCTTTCTTTACTAACTAAAATTGACCAGTTGGAATGTGTGAGTTCCTCTGCAATATTTAAAATAAAACAGATCTGAAATACGCAGGCGTTCTGGGTGTGATCTGGCTGCTCTTATGTCAGCTGTCCTTCTGCTGGGTTTCATCGTGCTGTCCAGGATAGCAACATCACTCTTGAAAGCACACAAGCGTAGAGATTTCTAATATTGTGTTGTCTGCTTAGATGACAAAAACCATCAAAAGGCGCATACCCTGCCTGTGTTGCAGCTTCTGCTCTCACATAAGAATGGCAGGAAAGCATTTGCAGGTGTTTCTGACATAGACCCGCTGTCCTTATGAAAACTGCTTTTGTTTTGAAAACTGTATGATTGCTAGAGCTTCCTTACTCTTAGAATAGCAACTAGGAGCATGTATAGTAGTACGGCTAGCCACTGAACCTACAGAGAGGCCCACTGTTTTGAAGTCCTGCTGAAATGCATAGTCCTGAGACATTTTGTCAGGTTTACAGAAGATTTGGAACGAAGCTGCAGATTTTAACAGTTTAGCAGGAGGTGGCTGCCAGTCTGAGACACAGGTGGAGGTATTTGGAGAAGTCAAAGCAGCATGGTCTTTCTGTTCTTTTCTTAAAACTATCAGAAGGATTAGGTTTTTAGCACATGAAGTGACTTAATTTAGATTTTGAGATAAAACACGGCAGTAAGAAATGATATCTTTTTTAGTCATCTTCCTCAGATTTTCTGTGGATTTCGGAGATCATAACCATATTTTAATTTTGTTTTGTTTAAGCAGCGTGGGCTTCCAGATTATGACTTTATGCCATAAGTGACCTACACAGCAGTTCTCGTATTTGTGGTGTATGCAAATATTTGGTAATATTTCACCTTTTTTAATCTCATGTTGCCAAGAAACTTCTTCAGAGTTTACTATGGCAGTAGATTGAATATATGATAGTGCTTTGCTCCTTTTTTTTCTCTCTGTAGCTAAAAGAAAAGGGTCAGAAAACTAGTCTTCACATTCAAGACACTTGCTCATTGGAACTTGTGGGAGTTTAATATTAGTTTGAATGGGTTCATATGCCAGACCACCTGTAGAGATGCACCTTAGTCACAGCGAAACATTGCAGGGGTAAGCATGGCTGCTGTAGCCCGTGGCAAAAGCAGCTCTGTAAACACACGAGCACACAGGGCTGCCTGAGTAGCCTGTGCTGTCCTGCAGCTTGGCTGACCTTTGACCCCTCTGATCCGGTTTTAAACAAATGCATGCAGAGAAAAGCATTTGCAGGTGCTTAGTAGACTAAAACCTATTTGACACACTGTACTGTTAAGAGAGATGATTTCCTTTATGGCTTACTAAGCTTTATACAGTATTTCAGCAAGCTTTTTGTTTCGATTTCTTATATGGTAGTTTTCATGTGCACGTGCAGGGATGTTCTCTACATAGCTGTGAAATGATTAATTTGGAATTTTGTGTTTAGTTGTGAACATGTGATGGCTAAAATTAACCTGAGAATTAGATTAGTTTCTAGTGAATAAACAAAAATAATTGGCTACTAAAGTGAAAAGTTATTTGGCAAAGATTTAAAAGTTCAGTTAGCTTAGTTAAAATGTTTAAGTCTGTGCCTTAATAAACTTATTGTGAGGACTAAAAGGAAAATAACTGTATTAGGAAGTCACAGAGGGCTGGTTATAAATGGAAATAGTGGAACATCATGTTATGAAGGAAGTATCTGATACTGTGCAAAATCCCTTGGCCATTATTTTGTTAGTTTTATTTGATCTTTCAAAAAAAAGCAGTGGAAAACCTCCTTGACTAAGCAAAATGTTGAAAACCCTGTAAATGAGAGTAGTCCTGCATTGCCTTAGAGATAAGCAGTAGTGTAAAGGCCTAGGCTACCTGGTCATGGGGAATTGTGTTGACTTAAATCCAGAAAAGTTAAAAAGGAGGAAAAAAAAGCCATTGAGAAAAGTTGAATTTGAATAGATTTTATTGCTGCAGTTGCCAGTCCAGCCCGATAATCTGTAGCTACCCTACTGATGGTGATTTCCATGATAGTAATAAATTTTGTGATGATTCTGTGATTAAAAGGAAAATAATACATTCTTTTCTTCTCTTGCCATTCTTTTGTGTTTGATCCCAGATGTTTAGAAGTGCAATTTAAATCTCTGAAGTATAATCTGAGCCTTTTAATGCATCTTTGATTTCAGATCTTAGAGCAAATTATACTTATTTGAACAACTGGTTAGAGAAGTTTAATGATCTAGTTAATTCTTTGGGGCAAGGATATGACTTCTCGCCCTTTTTTGGCCTGTGATTTTGATTCTGCAGTTCCTAGAACTCATGGTTTGCACCTCTCCAGCAGTCTCTGGAGATTCAGTCTCTAGACCCAGTTTTCTGGGTCTAGAAAAGTGTGTTGAAGTAAATTCAGTGTATTCAATATCCAGGTTTTCTTGAGTAATAATCCTTTGATTTTCAGTTTTTGTGGTATAAGACATTACTTTGATGTACTGTATTGTCAAGTGTTGTACACAAAAATGTCCCTTGGAACTGACTGTAACTCTGAAATGTTTTAACATGCTTAAAATGTTCCTTTATCCTGTGTCATGCTTATCAATGTTCCGTTGCTTTTATAGATTATCTGTCTCAAGGGATAGATCTGTCTGGAATTGAAGTAATTGAAAATGACCTGCTTTTTATTGCAAGAGCTCGTCTTGAGGTGGAAAACCAGGCTAAAAGGTTGCTTGAGCAAGGTGTGGAGACTCAGGTAAAATACACTTTGTTCTTTACTTCCTTTCAAAAATGAGGTGGAAAAGAACTTGGGCATGATTTGTTTTGCTTTGTGTAGCACTGTCCAGTGTAAATTAAACAAGAAAAAAAGTCTTATGTGAGAAATTCTCACACATGACAATATTCAAAGAAATTGACAAAACTGGTCTTGTGCCATATTTACAGGAATAAAATTTTGCCAGATCTGATCCTGACATTTGAA
>VYZQ01054906.1:23843-36009 GCA_013400655.1 Mystacornis crossleyi | reverse complement strand
AGATTGGTGAAATTATTCTTAAATCGTTCATAGGTCAGTATTCAGTCTAAGGTCAAGGATCTTAAGCAATACATGCACTTACTATCCTGTGACCACATTTTCCAGTCGTGCAAATGCACTTCAAGGTGTTTGAGATACTCAGATATTAAGAGTAGTTGGCATTGGGCTCCATTTTTCACTTTTTTGAAGAAACATGGAAAAATATAATAGTGTTTCATTTTCTAATTTCTTCTAATTATTACTGCCAAAAGTGTGGATGGCTTTTGGAGCATGACTGTCTGGGTGGGGTCCTGTGATCCTGAGTTTCCCAGTTTCTTTCAATCTTGCCTGCTTTAGCAAGAGGATGTGTTGCACTTTTTTCTAGATTACTTCATGATATTTTAACACTTTGATTTAAATCAAAGTATGCCTGCTGCTTTTTGCTGGTTTAGTGTCATCTTCAGATGAATGCTTCATTGTGAAGTGGACTGTGCAAGTACGTGAATATGCTTTCTAAACTTTTCAGCTCTGTAGAGATGTGCTTGACTGTAGAACAAAGTTTAATGTTGTAACAGGATGTTGTTTGGTGTGCCCCATGGTTGTGTAGGGGCCTCTTTAATATTCAGCTTTAGTTCATTTAGCTTAGAATCTGTTACATTATCCACACTGATGTACTGCGCTAGTCAAAAAAGCACAGTTCTAGTTTCCAGATGTTTTTGCCTGCCCTTTGCTGCTTTTACATATTAGCTATCATACCTTGTCATACCTGTTAAATAATATAAGCCCTTATGCACTTCAGCATGTCCGTGGGATTGATCGCTGTTATGTAGATGTACATAACTGCAGAGGTGTGTATAATTACAAAATAATCACTAGAATAGCAAATAAAGTAGAAAAAAAGTGAAAAAAGAACCCCTCTGATTTGGCTCACAGCCATCCATCTTTTTCTCCATATACTGTTGGTTACCCTCATAAAAAGCCTGGAATGACTAGAGTTGGAATGCTACCAGAGAGTATGCTTTTTTAAAGTAAAAAAGTAATCATTACTTTTTTCTTTTTTTTTCTTTTTCTTTTTATTCTGACATTTATTTCTGTCTTGAAAGCTAATAGTTGGAATTTAACCTTGTTACTGTCAGAAATTTAACCAATATAGTACACTTTAGGCAGTAGTTGTTATATTTCCTTATTATACCACAATCTTGATTCCCTGCAGGAGATCCTGATGGAAACTAGACTGAGACACTTACTTTGTAATAAAGTGATTGACTACAGTATGATATAGAAATAGAAGGCATTTCTGGTTATTCAGTTTGAAGTCAATTATTTGAATCCAGAGTAAGACTGAAGTCTTATCCGCAAAGAGGAAAATTTGAACCTGCTTGCTACTTTTGGCATAAGATGAGGGTGGTAGCTATAGTTGACTTTAAATCATCTAGTTTTGTTTAGTGAAAATGGAGTATGAAATCCAAAGCTTTTTTTTTTAAATATATGTTAACCACCCATTTTACTGCTTCTTCTAATGTAGACAGAGAAGACTTATTCCAGCATGTTATAGCTGTCATATTGGCTCTTGTTGTGAACGATCACAATGGCATTTCAGTCTGTTTAATTAAAATCCTACTAACTTATACTGTTTCTGTTCTTTCTTTTACAGTAGCTCCGTATACATATGGAGAGTTTTCACTTAATGTGTTTAAAAGTCTTCACAAGTTTTACTCTATCCTAACCTTTAAGTTTGTCGTGGAAACATCCTTGTGTTGTATTATTCAATTTTATTTTTCATCTTCAGTCTTATGGTTATGGTTTTCATGATCTTGTTAACTTGCTAAATCAGATTCCTTCATCTGGCCATCTGGTGCATGGCACTACTGAAGGAGTTTTCTATAAATCTAAATTATTTTTTCCTTGATCTATTCTATTAAGATGTGATACAGCCACATATGGCTCATCTAACAACCAAAAAATATCTCCCAAGTATATATTAGTTATATCCTGCATCTGAACAGTAAACTTCATGGGGATTAACCAAACCTTATAAAATTTTCCCTTTGCTGTTCTGGTCTAAAAGTAGTTTGTTTTATCTTAAAGTATGATCTAATGGAACTGAAGTGTTAACCATGCTTCAGTAATTCAAAATCACCAAGCTAAACACTAAGCATGAATTTATACCTCTGAACTATGGATTAAAATAAACCACAGATTTCCCAGCAACATAATCGGCTGATACTGATATAACCTAGAATATCCTTTCAGTTTCCATAGGAACAGATGATAGAATGTTTTGAATCTTGGAATAGCTAAAATGAATGTCTGACTTCAGTATAGTTCACTTATACTTTTCAGCTTGCAGCCTCTGCATGTAAGGGCTAAAAATGTGCATTAAAAAAGGATGGTGGAATAATATGTGGCATAACACATATTAAAGTGGTTTTAGGAGCAGTAGTAACAACAATAAGAAAAAATAGTATTAAAAATAAAAATAAGGTGTTTTCTGCGTAATTCTTCAGGTGTTAGCTCTGTATTTTATTTTACAGATGCGAAAGGTGTTTTCAATTCTGTAGAAAAAAAGAATCATTAATTATTCCATTTTGTTAATGGCTCATTAAATGTTTTACAACAACAAAAAAATCAGTCTTGTTGGTTATCTCTAAATTTCATCTCCAGCCATTGTTTCATCTCTCTTGTACAGGTAAATTTTCTGATTGGAATCATTTGTAGAACACAAAAAAACTTCATGTAGCCAGAAAGAAAGATCAGCAAAACTTACACAGAATATGTCGTGTGTTATTTAGGTGACTATAGCAAACATTATTGTTGAAGAACAGGCAAGGAAACATGCCAGCTGTAGTAGTACCTGTTTTATTAGATGTTTGAAATCACTTTAACAGGTCATGTTGCTATATCAGAGGAGATATGCTTTGAATGTGAAAATATGAGTAATATTTAAAAGAGTTATCTCTTTGAGATAAATGGATATGTAACTCCAGTATTGATGTAGAGGGAAAATATGGAGATCTTGTTAACAAACTGTTGGGAATCTGAGTGCCCATAACCTGACACATTGTGCATGCAAGTAGAAATTACAGTGTGTGACTGATCGTTCAGTACTTGGACTCTTCATTTTTTGTATGTCATTTAAGGTACAACATGTTCTGCATTTGAGGCACTTGATGGTTAAACATTTTGTATATGGAAATTAGGATAGTGCTGAAAGAAAAAAAAAAAGAAAGAAGCAAAATGGGGAAGAAGTAACAAGTTAACTTGTGATACTTTCTCTAATCGGTGAAACAGATTCCATTCTTTTTGAGAGAATGGAGCTGCACTGTGCTAGTACAGTTCAAATAGTAACTTTTCTCAAGTATCTGTGTTCCAAGACTATTTTCAACTACCATTAATATAGAAGACTCATGAGAGCTGTAGTTGTTGGAACATATGGGCAAGTTTAATAGCAGCGTGTTGAAAATAGAAGGATTTTAAAACAAAAGTAATATCTAGGGCTTTCCCTCTTAGTATTAGAATATTGTCTGCTGTTGTAAATGTGTGGAGGACCCTGTGTTACATGTTACTTTCTGAATATTGATCCTTTTTCATTAATGATTCTGGTTTGCAACTTTGCAGCATCCTTTAGAAAATTCCTCACAAAGTGTATAGTAGGTGTTTTGGGCAGATATTAGCAAACCTCATTCCACAGTGGGCAAATACAGAGAAGTTCTGAATGACAAGAAGTGAACAGGAAGGTTCCTAACAAGTATTTGAGTTTGCAAGTTTCTATGCTTTAGTGATTAGGCAATACTGGCAATTTTTAACAAAACTGGCCTTGTTTCATGAAAATGCTTCTTTTTTTTCCCATATGAAAGTAACATTTTTTTTTCTTAAATCCTGGAAGCTTCTATTTTCTCACCCAGTAATATCTTCAACTGTAATTGTTCATTTGTTGAAATACTTTCAGGTCAAGGAGAAAAAGCATTGTAAAATGAAGGTAGATTTTAGTTCTTTAATTTATGTTCAGCCAGAAGTTGGCGGGGGGTGGGGAAGGTGGGCACAGAGGACTTGCTGATTGGGCATGGAAGGACCCCTTGGCTTCCATCCGCCACCTTTCCCAGTTAGCAGCTCTTGCTGGGAGTCTGCCTTCCCAGCTCTGGGCTGTCCCATGGCCGTGCAGCTGTGCAGCACTCTCACCTGCATTTCACTCCACAGCCAGTTCTGGTCAGCTTCTGCAATATTCAGGGTCAGGTTCAGGCCACCTTATAAAATTAAAGATTTTTATGTACCAGATATTGAAGTTATGAAGTCTATTCATAGAACATACAAAATGCACAGGTTTCCTTTTAGTGATGAGGCAGTATGGGGAGATACTGTGTTACGATATATTAGGGGCTATGGTTTTGTAAAACCTTCAAATTCGATTAGTTTGAGGTTAAAGAATGCCTTTTTCTGTCCTTTGGATTTTTTTTTCTTCAAATCATATTAAAGCAGAGAACTAAGATATGAGGCAGTCATTGTTTCCCAGATTTGGATTGCCTGACTGTCTCCACTGGGGTGGTGGCAATGGCAGCAGCTTCCTCCGCAGTACCCAGGTGTGTCCGCGTCCGTGGTTAGGGCACACAGCCCTCCTGCCTTCCTCCGTCCTTCAGCTGGACACCATTACACTGCCGTTTCCCTAGGCTTCAAAATGCCTTCAAAAGGATCCAAATTAATAAGAAGTCCTCTCACACTGGACATCTTGCTGTATTACCTCTGTTGATTTCCAATCTGTGACCGCAGCTGAGCCCACCAGCAGGCTTCTGAGAGCCCTATCTTTGTATCTGAGAGCCCTATATTTATATCTGAAATGCTCCTGCAGATCAGCCCATGGCCCAGGCGAGCCCAGCAGAACTAGGGACTGCCAACTGCTTTGCTGTTAGTGTCCCCTGCAGCTGCTGAAGGAGGTGTTGGCTCAGGGCTTTGGGTGGCTTGGCCAAGGGTGTGATATTTCTTGTTGATCATCTGTTAGCACTCCTGACTATTAATTGTACGTCAGCTGGACACATGTTCTACAGAGTAGTCTGCAAAGCAGACAGCCCCAGTGAGATGTTGTCAACAGCAAATGGAGCATGAAACATTCCCTTTTCCCTTCCCGTGGTGGCAGGTAGTACACTGTAGTGTAAGGAATTCATAATCAGTTGATATGAGACATAGACTCAAATGTAGTGCCTTTAAGCAAATATTGAAAACAGAAGAAAGCAAGAGACTGCATTTTGAGGAGAAACCTGCTTGAACAGACACATGCATATTTAAGCAGTCTTCAATAATTCATGTAATATTAATGTAAAGCATATGGTAATACTAATTGGGAGTTGTTGCCTTTTATTTTATATATTAAAATTCTTTGGGAAAAGGTAGAATTATCGTAAGTAAATTATTTAATATTACTACAACTATGTGTGTTATACATATTTAACTGAAAATAGTTTAGTCCTTAAAGTCACTAAGCTTCTTTAACTAAAAACTGTGTCTGATTTTGCACAGTGATTTTGTGCCATGGCCTCTTTCAGTTCCTTTCCCAGAGAATCCATCACTATCTAAACTGTCATTTTTTCCTTTGCTGTTTTTCTTATGATGAGGTACTGCTGTATGTTTGTTAGTCTGAATTTTTTTTACAAAAACAGAGCTGCAACAAATAGCATAAAATAGAGATTAATATTAGAAAAACAGCAAAAAAAAGGGAGACATTGATATTGCTGTTCAGTTTTCTAGGTTTCATAACAGTTTATATGTTAGCGATACTTTATTAAAATGATGAAGTTAAATCTTTATCTTTCTAACTTGACCCTGTTTCATAATGCCATAAAATTCCTTACGTTTTCATTTAATGGACTTTGAAAAACTTTGGTAGCAACTCTTTTACAAGCTCTTTAAGCTCTTGTATTGTGTACAATAGAGTAAAGATTGTTTGAAAAATTACTTGACTAATAAGTAATTTACATCTTGAAGCAGGCCCAGGACTTCTGCTGGGTAAACATGTTGGAACTGCAGGAGAAAGGAAAGCACAGTCATCTTTGGAGACATCTCATGCCAAAAATCCGGATGTGCAGGTCCGCCTCATTCATTTTTCAGAGCTGTAGTTCTGCCCCATACACGATGTACTTTCCAGAATGAAAGGCTTGTAAAAGAGAAGGGAGCAATGAAGTTCTCTGTGAATACTCTTGGGAAAACGGGACTACTCGGCAAGTGCCTGGGCTTACATTTTTAGAATCCCACATTTTAGGGTAATAGAGATAACATAGTAGCAAAAATAGTCATGAGAGCATTTTGTCTAATTTAGGCAGAATTAGTTCATGCCAAAGTCTATCCCTTGTACTGTGTTTGCTGAACCATCCTGAGGCTGCTGTTCTGCCTCTGTCAGGCTGATGGAACACGAGCGCGCAGCGAGTGCCCATGCCAGGGGCGAGAGGAGCAGCGTGTCCGTGTTTCGTCCCGCTCTTCTCGGTCACAAAGCACACCAGGGTGTAACCCGGGTGCTGATACGCAGTCCCTCTCCTGAGCTCAGATGGTGCTTTGTGCAGCTCTTCCCCTCCAGGAGTGGGGAAGAAGGAAAGCTGGAAGATGAACTCCTTTCAGTCTTTTCCCCTCCCTCCTCCAGCACTGTATATGAGCAAAGCTAAAATCCATATGCATTTGGGAAGGAATGTATGCTGTAGTAGGAGTTACCAGCAAGGAGGATGGGAGGGTGCCATATGTTCTCCTGCACTGCAGGTTTTACTCTTTCCTGGCCATTTGTTCTAAAATACTATTGATTTCTTGTCAAAAAAATTTAGTTGTCTTTTTTATTTGATCAGTATTATAGAAGATCTGGTTATTACTGTTTAGTGTTGCTATCCTTGTGCTTATTGGGATGTAAGTACTGACTTATTTTAAAAAAAGCCTAAGACACCTTGTTCTTTGTTTTAATGTTAGATGAAGGATTTTCCTGAATTCAGATCTAGGTCAGTATTATTACTGTTGGGGTTTTTGTGTACTGCATATTGAAAACAACGTTCCTCAAGCACATATGTATCACCCAGTAGAAACTTGTGGTATGACAATGTTACTTGGTTGCTTTTTGCTGCAGGTTTGGGTTTTTTTCCTGCCTGTGGAGATGTTAATACATGAGGCCTTTTCATTGTCTTTCTACTTGAGTCTTGTTTTATCCCCCTTTAAAATGCTAACTAGGAGTCTGAATTTCAAAATTGTGTGCAAATAAATACAAGCAACCTTTCCACAGAGTGAAGACTTTTTCATTTGCTGTGCTGCTACAGCCTATTCTTCTATCCATGTGGGGAATTCACTCCCTGTAATTTAGCATCAGCATTCTACCACATCTTAAAATTAAATTTAATCTACCTCATGATCATGGATATTTTTCTCCTAATAGAAAATATCATTCTTCATAGAGACCCTCTGACAGTGCTTTCGTATACAGCATAGTGGGAAAGCATCACTGTGTCAAGTTTATGTTGCTTCAGTGCAGATTATAAAAATAAAATGGTAGAATTAATAAATTCTACAGAGTTCTACAGTGAGGTAAGAAACCTTGTGCTGGTGTAGTCTGACTTGTATACTGCTGGGCACAGACTTAAATTCATCAGAGGGTGAGCTGTAAGGTGTAAAGAATAAGAGCTGTTATGAGCAGGAAATTATATTCTAAAGCAGGGGGTTTGATAATTAGTTAACTTTTATTGGACTGAACAGTATTGAATTTTAAAACAAATTGTATAGCCATGTAAATAAAATAGTCTTTGCTCTGAGATTTGACACAGCAAAACTGCTGACAAAAATAAAGTGGATCATTGAAATAATGTCCTGGCTTGTAAACATCTGAAAATTGATGTCGTGTATATTATTTTAAAATGCAGATTTGTTAACAATGAGCTCTATATTTGTATTTTATAGTCTCTATTCCGTTTAGAAGTCTTACAGTTTTATAGAATATCTTTGGGATTTTTTTTTTCAGAAAAGATATGTTTTAGCATAGTTTTTAGTTCTTTTCAGAGCCTTTCATTCTTAATTCTAGAACAAGTGATAAGAACTTTAAAAAATGTTAGGCTACTGGCTTCAACTGAATTGCGGGTCTCAGATTAGTATTTTTTAATCCATAACTGAAATCTTTTTCCCTACACTGGGAGTACCTCATATTTTGTGCCTTGATAGTGGTATGTGGAAGAGTGAACTTAATCCTACATCTTGATAAGTAACTGTACCTACATATAATTTCTCTTGCACATTAAACTTCTCCTGTAAAGACTTTTTCCACTGTATATATGTACAATTTTTATGAACAAGTGATTCATCCCCCTTTTTTTTTTCTTGAAACATTTACTAGTGAATAAAGTGTGCCTCAGGTAGAAGTGCTGAATGTTCTGAAACACTGTTGTTTTTCACACATAATACTATTATGTATTCCAGTTTCTATAAGAGATGTTTGCATGCTGAAAAATTTATTTTCCGTACCACACTTATTTATATTTCATGGTAGTTAAGTTCACGGTTTATGTGTCATTCATACAAGGGAAAATACTAGGGGGATAACAGCTGAATTTTAATAATGGATGAGGAATTACTTAGTTGCAGTAGTTTTCCTAAGGCCCTTTTTGTTAAGGATCTCTGTCAACAATCCCTCTGAATCTTTTATATATACTGAAGGTTTTTACCTTGGCTGTGAGTTTTCAGAGGAGGTCTGACAAAGTTGATAATACTACTCATAATTTAAGTGTTCATTTCTACCTCTATGTTTGTGGCTTTCTTGGGATGGGGGAGAAGCTGGGCTAAATTAAAGTTAAGGTTCTAGTTATTTTCCTTGTCTTGTGCGTTAGACCCAAGTTGTTCTTTGGCATCAAGTAGCTCATCTCTTCTGTAGACAAAAGCTGCTGTTCATACAAGTACAGACTTTGACATAGAATTCATGAAATCATGGCATGGTGTGTAGTTGTACATACGTGCTAAGAATATTATTTTAACTGAGAATCTATTGAATTTTGTCTCTGAGGATCATTGTTAATGTTTTGAAGTCACGGGGAGTTTTCACACTAACTACTGTAATTGAAGGACCCTTCCCACCCAAGCTGTTCTGCGCTACACTTTCCAGAGGATCCAGTTGTGCAGCAGTGTCGCACGTGAAGCTTAGACTGGAGCACGAGGCACATTGGCACAGTCAGCCAGTAGTATTGAGAGGCAGCCTTTTTGTATTCCCCTGAGCTGGGATAAAATTGCACACCTGTGATACAGGAACTTCATTAATGTTTTCAATTAAAGACAGAGTTTGGGGTTTTTTTAAATATGTAGGAGCCAGAGACGCCTCATGGTTATTATGAGTGGAATTCATATTCCATATGCCTTAATACGGCATTTCGGTTTGTCCAGGCTACAGTGTCTTTGCTTTATGAATTCTAAAGCTGGCCACCTGTATAAATTGTGTACCATGGTGGTTTGCTACTCTCTCTTCTGCCTTTTTTAGGTCCATGAGAATGTTCAAGAGACCCAGAATAGGACAGACTGAGAGACACAGGTGTTTTGACTGTCATACCCCTGGATTATCCCACCCTATTCTTTATATTCATCGTGTGACCATGTTTGCTTGGCTTACTTAAGAAAGTCACTTAAAATAGCGTCAGCCTTGCTTCAAATCAAAACATGCTACATCTCCTATTCAGAGGTATGTTTTGTCTGTCACAGAAATAAATTACTTTGGTTTGGCATGAGTTGTTTCTGACAAAGCCATCTTGGCTATTATTTAGCACCATATTAAAATTTCCTTGTGCATATCAAAAGGTAATTTAACTGTGCAGTCAAATGAAAATTAATTATTGCTTTGTGGCAGTAAGACTTAAAATATTACTGTGCTGTTGATGTTTGACGGTCCAGTTCTGAAGAACAGAAATGTATAAGATGTTAATTTCAGAATACCTCCAGTGTTATGACTTCGTTATATTAGAGCTTTAAACTCCTTCATGTATTGTTTGCATTTCCACTGAGATTTCTGAGAATTTTCTCATGTAGGTTAATAATTAAGGTACTTTCTGGACGTAATTAGTGGAGCATACTGTAATTAATGAACTTGGAGTCACAAAATGTAAATGTATTCTTAAAGTACTACAACTTGTGTAATGAAAACATTTACAACCTGTATCATTCATGGAAAACAATAGTATTTCTTAATATAATTTGCAGTGAATCAGTGAACTCTTTTTCTTGTTCTTCAACCCCCGCTGCTGACAGTTATTTTAAGATCAGAAGTAACACTTAGGTATATACAGCTCCTGTAAATCAGATGGATTTTTAAAAAGTACATTTTTGACAATGCTGAAGCTGAAGTACCTTTTCTAAGGTGGGTCACACATCAGCTGTAAATATCTGAATCCTTCTGTAATAAAGTGTTTATGAAAAGCCTTATGTTTATGAAAGCTTATTATTCTAATCATTCCAGATTTTTACTTCTGTACGTAACTGTGAACATCCATTTAAGAAGTAGGAACAGACATTTTTGTGGGTTACTGTAGTTGATTCTCTTGACAGCCAAATGAGATAAAATGGGACTAACATCATCTACTCTGAAACCTTTTCAAAAAATTCACATAGTTGAAGACAGTTTCTGACCAGCTGTTAAACTGGATGTCAGAGTGTGTTCATTCTAAAAGTTTCATGTTACCTCTCATCCCTTCTGCTCCCCTCCCAAAATGTTGGAGAAAATACATCTGCTTTTCAAAAAAACAAAATAAAGGGATGTAGAAGATACTAATGTAATGATGTAAATTTGGAATATGGCCTAATTCACAATACTCTAAACTGTACTCATTCTGTCTCAGTAGTAGGATTTAGAAGAATTAAAGAAAAGAACACAAGAAATTTTAGGAACATAAACCCACTGTCACAAGAATAAATATTTGAAATATTGAGGTTATTTAGTATATAAGGTAAATAAATTGAGCAAACAATATGTTTGTAAGTATATAAAACAGTGACTGATACAGAGAAGAGAAAATGGAGTCCTTTAGACTTTGCAGTTTTCTAACCAGGTCACACACGTGTTGTCCAACAGTGGATTTCAGAGTAGCAAACAATTTCTACAACATGTTTCTTACAAAAGTCACAAGAGTAAGAAAAAATTATTTGTTAAGTATTAACTTTAGACGAATGAAGGTGCTAATATAGAATGTTTCTGAAACAGTGACATTTAAAATGTAAACTTTAGGAATTTAATGTGTGTCATTAATGGACAGTATTTCCATTTAAAATCTGAAAAATCTCTGAAGATGTCTCTGTATCTCAGAAAAGACGCAGGCATCTGTCTCTCTTAAGAAAGATGAAACTTTGTTCCTTTTAGTTTTCACCTTTAATCACACTCAAGTTAACATAAAATCACTGGTGTGTTGTAGAGTCTTGACAATACAGGGAAGACTCCTTGTCTTGAGGAGCTTTGGTTAATCATTTTACAGTTAACTTTAAAAATAAAGTGCATTCAGTCATAATACTCATGTGCTCTGCTTTCTCAGTGATGCCAGAGAATGCAAAAAGAGAGTAACAAAAATTGCATTACCATTGTTTTTGTAGTACGTTAGAGGAAAAATTGTTAACCACTAGCAGCTTCTTTGCTTGTGAGAATATTAGACTGCATGTGCCTGCATTTAGGAAAGAGGACATGTTAGGATGTGTTTAGTCTCTAGGAAATAGCAAAGTCCTGAAAGTCCAAGGGGTGTTATTGAGGTAAGGTGTTTGCATGGAAGTATTCTTGTATATTCTGCAATTGACTTTTTTTTTTCAAGGAGATCTTCAGCAACANCTCCCTTTCCTAAATAGCAGTCGCTATGGACTCAGATAAATAGAGAAGCTCTTAAGTTTTCAAATTTGAGGTCTGAAATTCATTATCTTCTTGGCGAATTTGTTCACATGAAAAATAAGCATTAAAAGACACTTAAATTTGTGCATATATATAAAATTCATCCTTGGTTGCTGACTGCTGCAAGTTAACCTCAGCGGTGTGCTTATATGTGACCTAAGTGATGTCACAATGTTTATCCAAATGACACTGTCACAGGAAATAGCTATTATTAGACCAAATGTTTCCCTTTTAGGAATCCTTTCAAACTTGATCTTCCTCTTTGAGTTTGATAGAAGTCCCTGAAGAGATCATTACCTTTTATTACAAGATCTTTTGCCTCTCTTTTTTTTTTTT
>VYZQ01054906.1:8002-23109 GCA_013400655.1 Mystacornis crossleyi | reverse complement strand
GAGGTAAGGTGTTTGCATGGAAGTATTCTTGTATATTCTGCAATTGACTTTTTTTTTTCAAGGAGATCTTCAGCAACATTTCAGTGCTTATTACCTCTTTCACAGGCATTGATGACCTTTACAACAGTGTGAAGGCATATTTGTATATGACAGCTAGTTAGGCTGGAGCAAAAGAATGGGTTTTTATCAGGAGTTTATAAAGGTCTGCTTTACTAACTTCTGACAGTGTTCGTTATGTAAGATAACAATATTTTAACAATGATATTATGTTAAAATTAAAATTCTTTGTCATGCTTTAATATATCCATAATGTCAAGACTTGCCTGACATACACGTTGTCAAGAGCTCAGTGAAAAATTATTTTTGGGTATAGCCTAAGTGTGCAGAGATTGCAGTTTAACTAAGTAATATGGTAATTCNCAGCATCCTGACTGATGGGGTGTGGTTGTATTATGGCTCTGTCAGTGGGTTTTTTGTACTATTTACTTTTTTTTTTTTTTTGCTTGAAAAAGCAAGCTAACAGCACTTTAACATAATTGGATCCTGTCTTGCAGATGACCCAGACAAGTATTTATCACCCAAGAAAGTTCCTGATCTAGAGTTTTTGTAAAAATGATATCATATTAGGTGTCAGAACAATTCCACAAAGTTCAGAGGTGTTCTGAGGAATTACATGAAAATTTGTGTAGGATTAACCTATGGTTCATTTAGCTTGACCCCAGCCATTTGGAGCTCTGAAGTCAGAAATTTCTGCAAGAGTCAAAAATTTGTGTGATAAATATACAGCGTGATGATTGGTTTTGTTGGGATAGGTTATCTGACAAAGAATGAAGTGTAGGCAAATAGGTATTCCTTTAAAACCCGTTAAGCCATGTAAGAGAATTGATCTGACTGAACAAATGCAGGTTTTTTTTCCCTGAGGTATGGATGTTTTTTGTACCTTCTTGAGCCCTTTTAAATGCAGTGTTAAGACTTAAAACATATATTAGAAACAAGGCTTAGCACTGAAAATGCAGGGTTTAGTTTTCTTTAATGTAAAGTAATGCTTTAGGGTGTAAATCCATGTTTAAATTACATCACCTTGGAGAGTCATCTTAATGCCCACTGATGAAATTCAGTACTTTACTGATGCTGGAGCCAATCAGGATCCTTTATTACAAAAATTGTTCCATCATCATCATCCCTGCTGGGTGAAAGATGATACCTTTTATAGTACAGTTTACCATACTAGATCAGGGTTAGAGTTACACCTTCAATTCTCATTGCTGATTTTGAATGGATGCATAGGACTGTGCAACACTTAGGCCTGGGGAAGAAACTGATGTATTTTAGGATTTATTCTTACATTATCAAATCATCCTTTGATCCCTTAGAAGGTTAAAGAATATTTTATTGCCCTTGAGATTTTGTATGCAGACAGACACAAGCATTTTCACTGATGTAATGATTCAACAAGCAAAGTTCAAATGATCAATAAGAAACCATAATTTCTGCAGTGCTGCCTTATGTTCTTTGTCAGCAAACAAGGAGGGTGAACAAGGATTCATCATGTCTCTGGAGAAACAGCACAAGTCAGTAAGGCAAGTGGAGGATTCAGATCATAGCAATCCTTGCCATAGCTTGTCTTAAGTTTGCAAAAAAAAAAAAACAAAACAGGAGAAATTGTAGTCTATCATGGTAGAATGGTACATTTTTGAATACTTTGCAGATTGTGCACTTTGTCTCTTCTAAATAAACCCTTTAAAAAGATTTCTTTTTCTGTGACACTCCATTTTAAACCTCAGGGGTGAGCAGAAATGCCAGCAATTTAGGATATTTTCCTGTAAGATCCTTCTCAGGGAAGAGGCTCATGAACCAGGATTTAATTCAGAAAAGACAACAAATCTAAATTACTATAATCAGTGATTTTTTGTTCAGATTGATGATAAAGAGCTGATCCTCTAGAGCTTTAATATTTGTATCAGTGTCTGTAAGGGTACTAATGATCTAAAGTGTAAAGAATGAACAAAATATCTAAAGCCTTCTTGGTGACAACTACCCATTAGGAACAAATATGCATAATTTTATTCTAGCCAGCAGAACCACTGCTTCTGAGGCTGTCCTGACTATGTGAATGATGTGGTAATTTTTTTTCTCCGGGCTTAGTCAGTAGATAGAAGGCCTGTCGGAGAGATACTAATTTTTAAATCAAAATCTGGATCTAGAATCTTATCAAAATGGTCAGAAAGTGTACCTGGGATAGTTGGGAAGGTGTGAGAGATTGCAGATGATGGCATAGTTATAGTGTGCTACTGCCCTCTGTAAGGTAGAGGTTAGAGGGGTGTAGTGTTTGTGTAACAGAGGAACTTTATCTGCTTATTACTCTTGCAACTTGCAAAGCTAAACTGTATGTAGTTGTTTATTTGGCTTACGGCTACTTCTGTGTTTCTGCATAGAATGAGATGTTACAAGACAGCTTGCTGAGGAGTGGCAAAAAGCTGACATGTTTCAAGAGTTCATTTATTCTGTATGTTCTGTACAGCTTGTAGAGCAGTCTTCCCTATCTCGACCCTTTCACAGCTTGTTGTGTGAATGTTTTGACTGTGTGTTGGTGTTAAATAGTTGTTGATAGCTGCTTTTCAGTAAACCTCTTGTGTTCTAAATATTCAGAATTTGTCTCAGTTGGTCTGATATTAGACCAACTGGTGCTGGAGTCAGAACTCCTAACGAAATGTTTATTATTTCTTGTAATTGTTAGAAGTTTATGAATATACTACATATTTCCACCCCCAAAGTACTAACTGTGCAAAAGCAGCACTCAGTAGCAAGCCTTTTAGTGGGCTGTGCTTAACCACGCTGTGTTAACGGGCTGTTTTAAGTTGATTCAGCTAATGATGATTTTTGTGTAAACCTTTCCCTCTAGAATTCTGCCAAAACATAATAGCTTGACACAACTTGAAAATACTCTAGTTGCTGTTTGCTTATTATTTGGCTAGATCTAACTTCGGAGCAATATTCTCAGGCCACCTTTGAGATTGTTTCTCCCTGGCCAAAAAAAACCCCAGTTGTGCATTGAAGAAGAGCATTATTTATGATCTGCTGCAGGTAGACTATCCTACGTTTGAGAACTGATTTAACTACTGCTCTGCCACAGATCTGCACGTGGTATGAGGATGTAGAAAGCAAAGCAGAGATACCTGTTTTCTCAAAATATGCGAGAGAATATTTGTGAAATGCATCGTTTCACTTATATACAGACATGAAGGCTAAAAAGATCCACTAAAACCATAGTACTCTTTCTCACATTTTGAACCTTCCCACCTGTTTTTCACTACTGCTGTAGACTTTCTTAGGAAACATGTTTTTTACACGGCCTTCGGAAATATTTCGTAGTGCACTCTCTTTGGAATTCATTACCTTTTGAAGAAATGTTGGTCAGTAATGAAGACTCTATAATTAAAAAGTAACCTTGAATTTTCACTTAACTTTAATTTTCACTGGAATAATTAGGAGTTGTTTTGTACCTGTTAGTTGAGTATTAGCAAAAATAAACTAGAGGAGAGAGAAAGCAAGGAAAGTAAAAACAGCTGAAGGTATAGTTGAATATAATCTGTTGTTACAGTGAATAGCTATAGTAGGCTTTTCAGTGGAAAAAAGGCCAATTTTTATGTCCCAGGATTAAAGCACATAGCTTGTATTTAATTTTGTGGTAAGTCTTTATGTTATTTGTGTTAACCCAGCCCTGTAACAAGCATCAACGTGTCATCAGAATTAGTATATAAATTACAATTCTTTTTTGCTTTGTTTTGCCCTTTTCCTGTCAAGCCGAAGAGAGTAAGGCATTCTTTTTACCTTTTCTCAATCCATGGCTTATCTCTTTCAGTTTGGCTTTTAGGATGCTGCTGTTTGCCTCCTCCTTCCCAGCTGTTCACTAGAAGATTGAGGACTAAAGCCAATTCATTTGCTTTCCTACTTCATTACCAAAAATGGCAAAATTTTGCCAATGTTGTCATTTTCCCATCTCAATAATAGATAATAAAGTTGCACATGGGAGTTTTTGCATATCTTCAATTTTTTGAGTGTGGGTGGAATACTATTTCAGGCTCTTACTCTGAAATGCTAAAACATGAAAGACTGTATTAATGTTTTTTTTCCATGATAACCAATATTTTTAGCTTATGTCTGATTCATCTGAATCTGAGATATCAAAGGCACAGATACAATGCTTTAAACACCTTTGGAAGACAAAATGTTTCAGATACTTGCTGTGTAGAGAAGAGGGGACAATCCTCCCTAAACTTTTGGAAATGTGGAGTTTTTATTTTTGCATTTTACCAGAGGAGAAAGTTTCTTGACATCAGCTGTAATTGAGTTTGATAGGAACTAGTGTGGAAGACAAATTCTACTGAATTTTGAAGACATCTAAATGCTATATTGTACAGGCTATTTTGCTTTTGTTGCATTTTTATATGCTGTATAGCTTTATTTAAAAAATGCATGGACAAAATTTTTTTAAGATACAAGCGAAGAGCAAAAACCTCTTCAGAACCCTATATAATATCCAGGGCCAGATACAGACATTGTGAGGAATTATTGACATTACTTAACTGGAAGGAGTAAACTCTGACACACCTTGCTGCTGATGTGAAGTCTTCACCTGCTCCAATTTTGCAATGAAATCATGACTAATGCCATTCCTCCTTTACTTTGTCTCCTTTCTTACTAATTAAAACATAGGTGGCCATCAAACACGGAATTGTGAGTTACTATAGATTTTAAGGTTAAAGGGGAGTATGACATAGATGACTCAAGAATCAGTATAATTATAAGTATGTACATATAATCTCTTAAGTAAGTAAGATTGTATAATCTTTAAGAGCTAGAGAACATTTTTGTAGAGGAGATGCAATGTGATTAAAGGAATTTTAAAAAAGAGATTAGCTAACTTATCTACGAATGTATCTATTAGGTGATTGGTTTTTTAAGGGAGAAAATCTACTCCTGAAAAATGCAATGCTAATGTTTCAACAGATAGCAAAGCAAATTTTCCATATTATAGTCAATGTAACAGAGTGTAGAGGCATGTGGGACAATACCTGTGTACAGATACTGTACAGACATGCAACGGCAGGATTTTCAGGATTGTCTGCTGGGGGAGGTGCTGCTTTCACAGCAGCAGCAGCTGATTTTCTGACCAGGCTATCACTATGAAAAAAAGAGCTCAGCTGCTTCCTATATGAGATTAATTGCCCAGTTTTCATTTATTACTGTGGGCATTCTTGCATTCTTTTACGTTTTCTCTGTGCAAATCATCTTCCTTAGAATAATCAAGATCAATTAAAGCAGTCAGCAATGGAAATCTGAAAACTGGGGGTTATTACAATGATTAGCAGCAATATGGGATATTAGATGATGGGTGACAGAAATCCAAACCTAAGCATATTGATGAAACACCTGTGGAAGTGTTCCTTTACCACTAAACAGTCACATTACTGGGGAGTGTCAGCAATGAGAAGTTAGGCTAATGAGGAGTAAGTGAAGCATCTGTAGTTTTGGAACACATCTTTAATGGTAAAATAATCTTTTGAATATTTCTCTTGGCATTCCCAGTCATGTTGCTATGTTAATATTTTATAGTTCTGAAAGCAAGTGTCTTTCTGAAGTTACAAATCTTTTGTCCTTCCAAATATATTGATTGAATTTTAGTTAAAATACATTAGATACTGTTTAAAAATGGTAATGTGTCACAGGAATATGTAATACAAGAAGAAGACTTGTACTGACTGACAGTTAGAGATTTAACTGTTGTCTCTAGACCTTCTCAGCTACCACCTTGAATCCTTAAAAGGCAAATTTTAGAGGCTGTCTAGTTGGGATTTCAAAAAAGAATGGGGTGCTGGAAGAGAGTACGTAACTTATTCTCTCCTGGAAGTGGAAGTACTTTTCTGGTAATTTCATGCAGTGTTCAGAAGAGAATGTTCTCCTTGCACAGAATATTCTACCTCAACATAGTTCTTTGGGTTACAGATTTTAAGCAGCTGATATATGTGCTTAGGATGATGTGCTGTAGTGGCAATCAACCTTTCGTCCACCAGCCACACGTAGCCCCTGGGGACAGTGGCCCAGTCTGGTACGTGCCTTTGAGCGCTCACTGCGTGCCAGGCTGTGTGGCCTGTGCTTCCTGTGGCGAGTGCCTTCCGTGATGCTCCCCCGATACATTCCTGTGCACAGGCCTTAAAATTGTTGTGTGTATGAACATGGCCCACATTCACACACTTTCTTGGTGTCCCAGAAATGCCTGATAACCACATGTGTGCTGAGTCTTCCTCATGACCTGTGCAGGTTTCTCAAGAGTGAGTTCTGTCAGACCAGCTTAGTTTCCCTCTGTTAAAGGGTGTTCAGTTTAGTGGATGGAGATGTGAAAGGTGGGGTCTGATATTTCGTCTGTAATACTTCTTTTCCTGTGGCATTTTCAAATTCAAACTGAGGAAGGATAATCTGGACTTAATAATAGTGAGAATAATCTTAAACTGTTACAAGGTCAATACAGAACAGTTTAGGAAAACCATACACAGTGCTGAGTCTCTTCCAAAATGGAAGAATTGTATCCAGTGAAGTTCTGCAGGGATTTGCCCCAGGGCTAGCACTATTCAGTGCTTGCATTAATGGTCTGGATGATGGAATACAGAATATACTTATTAAATTTGCAGGCTACACTTGTCTAAGAAGAATTAAGAGGTCTTGTAAGGACAGAATTAGAATGATCTTGTGAAACTGATTGGAAAAAACAGGATGCTACTTAAAAGGAACTGTGTAAGGTACTGCATGAAGAAAAAAACGAGAGATGAAAAGCATGGCTATATAGCAGAAACGGCAGTGTGGATAGGGGACCTGCAGAAGGAGATTTTGAGGTTATAGTGGATTACAAGATGAATGTCAGCCATGTCAAGTAGATACAAAGGAGGAAAATATTGTACTGGGAGGTGTAAACAGAAGTATACCTGGAGTAATCCCTTAGCTCTACTCAGTAGAGCGACCTTTATACTCTGCTCAGCCCTGGGGGTTCTAGTAATGAATTCACCATGTCAAGAAGGATGTGGACTAACCTGAGAGGTAGTCAAGTGGGGAGCAATGAAAACTAGATATATGAATAACAGTTTGGGTAAATTTCTGCTAGATGGTTTGTATTTTCATTTGTAGATAACTGTTGTTTTATAGAATAATAAATTTGTTTTATAGAATAATAAACTTGCGCTCCTTCAGAAGACCTTTTCTATCTGTGTGGTAAATTTAGATATGGTGTCCTGGAACTGACACCAGAACTGATCATCCAGCACCCTGATTGCAGGGGGTACTCCCATAAGAGCTCAGCTGAGGGCCAACCTCAGTATACCTGAGGGTCAGCTCCTCATCAAGTGTCACATCTCTGACACACACAACACCACTTGTGTGTGTGTGCTGTAGTCTTTTCCTAGGGTAGGGAACATGGCCTATGGTCCTTCTCTGCACATACACAAAGGTAAGTGATCTCCCCAGCCAGAAGGATTGGGCATCCCTGCATTTGCTTTATGATTTACAGTTGACAAGACACTCACATTTTTAATGGATTTCACATTTCACTAATGGAAAATATTTGCTGCTGTAAACAAAGCGAATCATCTTGTTGACAATTCAGTACTGTATTTCACACGCTAATAAGTTTGTAAAACCATTGGCATGCTACTTGATGGGATTAAAAGGCATTTGATACCAGGAGTTTGCTCTCTCAAGTATATAGACCAGCAGCATGCTTTGCAAGTGAAAAAAAAAAAAGAATGAATAATTGTGGTTTGTCAGAATGCTGAAAATCTGAATGATGACACTTTTAGGTAACTGTTACCTTGAGCCCTCTTACCTGCAAGGACCTCAGTGGCTGGCTGTGATAAGCAAATTGCAAGACAAACCAATAACATTGGTGTTAAATAGAAGAGGAAAAACTTCTTAAAATAACTAATAAATAATAAAATAATAAAATTTGCTGAAGAAAAAATATATCAGGTTTGAAATTAGGAAAACAAAAATTTTAAAATAATTCCTTGTTGAACAGAGGAAATGGATATTATGTTTGTTAAGTAGAGCAGGGAGGAATTTATGCTCTTGGAAACAAGGAATGGTGTCTGATAAAAGGAAGCTCCAGTGATGAGTGCTGTAGAGATCTGAGTCTGAGTAATATACTGTCCCAAGTAAAACTATGTTTCTATAATACTAGACCTTCAGAAATATGTGTAAATCTGTGTGTTTAAACTATCTGTTGGTATTTACTAAAGCTTTTAAATTAGAGCATGAGGTTGAAATGGAGTGCATATGTTTGTGGTTTGCTGGGACTCTCTGTATGTCTTAAGAAATGCACACGATGTCAGAAATAATCAAGGGAACTCTGTCGGCCTTTTGAGGGGTAATGTTCTTCTAAGATACTGCAAATAATTTGAAAGGATCCAGTCAGGAATTTCTCTCAAAATATTTGTGCTATACTCACCACACCCACGCAACTGCTTAATATAAGATTGCGTTGAAAAGCTTGTGTGCAGATGTAGAGATAATAGTCATGTAAAGCAATGGTAAAGTATAGCTCACATCTTTGGAATTTAAATGCACATTATGGATAGATAATTTTTGTGTACAGTACTTAACACATATATCCTAATAGGTTTGGGGTTTCTTTCTATATTGGAGATTGTTTCTTGAAAACGAGTTATACTGGAGGTGAGTGAAGATGGACACAGTACTTGTGTAGGTTAAGTGGAGCTGCAGAACTTCAGTAGTAAGGCACAATGTAAATTTATACAAAAAACCCTCAATGCACTGCAGAACTTAGCACTTGCAGTAATACAGCATCATAATATATTAATAAACTGAAGGGGACAGTAGACAATTTCCTTCAGTTGTCTGTTCCCCACATCTCTCCCTTCTATCGACTGTACCTTTTCTCCACTGGAGATAGTGTCAGTATGTTCAAACTGGAATTGTGTAGTTTTCATCTTAACTTGTTTAGTGCATGACAGCGTTATTAAAAATGTGTACAACATACTAGTGATCCTAGTATGAGTCTGTCTTAATACAGATAAAGCACAGTATTGCATACTGAAGATCTGTTTCTGGGAATTCCTCAGAATGTCCATTAAAAAAAAAAATAGTGAATTTCAGTCATTAGACATTTTGGCTGCAGTCCATGATTTAAATGGCATTTTAATCTTTATGCAGGATGTTTGTCTGACCAGAAAATGAAGACAACTTTTTTATATTTAGCTTGGTAACTAGAGGTACTAAATTATGTATATATGATGTAAAAGCTAAAATAATAATTTAATTTTCTCAAAAAGTGAGTATCTAACATCACATGAAACTTATGTCTACAGAGACCTTGTGCATAGTTCTATGTCTCGTTTAGTGTCTTTACTTTTTGTCAGTCCATGGGGCTTTATTTATGGGTACAGGAAAGCTAGGAAGATACGATTTTTTAGCTGACATGCTCAGCTGTCATCTTTTGTTTAGGCCTTGTGCGAGCTGTTACAAATATCTGCATGTTTTTTAATGGACCAGTTAATTCAGATGAAGTACTAAATTGCAACATTTCATCAGATGAATTCTTGGTATTAATGATGAATCAATAAGCATCTCTTCTGATGATGTATGTTGCCCAGGTTTCCAGTAGAAGGAAATTAGCTTCCGAGATTGAGAAACTTTTATGCATCTTCCAAAAATTCCTTGTGGCAAGTTTCATATTTACTGCACATTGTTTCCAGGTGTGCATAGCAAAAATGGAGCTGCTGTTCTTTGGTGTTCTGTATTTTATGTTTTGAGTTGGGGGACGGGCATTTTCGGTAAAAGTTTGCCTGAATTTGGGATGTCTCTGCATTAGATAACTCCATAATTTGTTTTACCAGAATTCCTTACTGTTGCTGTTACCCCTACAGCACCTTTGTGACAGAGGTGAAGTACCAAGATCAGTGTTTTGCAGGTGAAGAACAGAAGCCAAGAGAGTGAGAGGTCATGCACAGATTTATGATGCTCCCAGGTCTTGCCATGCGCAGTATGGGTTGTGGTGGTTGCGAGTGTGGTGTGAGGTACAGGAGTGTGTTCACAAAACCACTTCAGTCTTCTGGGTGAACTAAGTGAGCTGAATTAAGCACTTGGTGAATTAAGCACTGAAGATTTGAGATTTGCAGCAGAGAATGTCAGTGTATCAAAACTGAACCTCAGCACATGTTTACAGCTCTTCTAGGGGTGGTTTTGCTGGAATTCACCAGCCACTACCTTTCCTGAGCATAAGTACCTGGGGCTTCCTTCTAGGCTTGGATGACTGCTGCTTTAACTGCACCAGTGATGAAAACAATGAAAGTGTTGAAGAAGTGTTAAAACACTTCAGGAAGTTGAAATGAAGGCCAGGGTCATCCTAAGCTTGGAGGGCTTTGCCTTGTCTCATTTGGGAGGGAGTGACCTGCCCTTGAGCCCCAGGCAGGGCTGGGGTGGTCACACACTGCTGTGCCTACCAAAGGGCTCAGGACTAAGGCATGGAACTGGATGATCTTTTACATGCTTATGATTTACTCATGCAGACAATTCGTTTGTTCTTAGAGGCTGGATCTACTTAATAAAGATGGTGTAGACCCAAGGGATGTGCTATTCATGGGGCAAAGGGAAGAATAATTGTAGTCCAGCGTGAATAGTGTATTTGGGAAGTTCTGCTTTTGGCTCATTTAGTGAATATCGGCCTCAGTGACTTGCTGAAAATCACATCTTACATGGCTGAGTCTGAACTCTAGTATAAACAGATTTTTTTTGCTCCCCGTAACTTAAAACCAGACTCAAGTCATTGTAAGAACTATTTCACAGACTGTTTATTAACTGTGCTGCTATTACTTTTTACCCAGGAATTAACATGGTTGAAACTGTTGTTAAAAAGTTCCCATACTCTGGTGATTTAAACCTGCAGAGGGAGAAGGGACAGCAAACAGCATCTTCTAGTATCACTTCCTTTCTGCTGCTTCTCTGGCTGTGGTGCAGAGGCAGTTTAGTTAGGCATTGCCCCCTGTTCGTGCTTTCTTTTTTAATTATTTTTTTATCTCCCCTTCTTTTGCTACTTGAAGTTATTTTTTAAAATAAAAATATAGAAGGCAGAAGCAGTGATTGCTGCAAGAAAGTACTATGGAAACCTGTCACGACAACAGTTTCAAATGCAGGTGAATCTTTTGCTGTTTAAGAAGTCCAGGTATTTGTCAAACTCTGGTGTCTCCTCTGCAGTCAGAATTGAAAAAGAAGGAAGTGAACAGAGCAGTGTTGACGGGATAATATATATTCTTGCTTTTCACTGAGGGAAAATGCATTTCTGGGCTCAGCCTTGGCAATTATATATCCTGCAATGAACTTCTTATCTGGAACCTAAAATTTGTCAGTTATGTAGTGTATTATAATGCTGTAGTAGCAATATTGTCCTTTATGGTTGGTGAGACATGTTTGCTGTAAAATCTAGCTCATAAGTGTTTCCAGATGTTTTGTTGTTTGTCTTTGTGGGTTTTTAAAGAAAACATAGGCAGAAAAATTAATCACAAAGCTCAAAAGAAAGTGGTGCAGAGAGCAATAACTAAAAAAAATATATCTTTAGCATACATTTCAGTTGTAGATGATGGTCCATATTTTTCAGATGGGAGATCAAAGCATGATGTGAATGTATCAGATCCCAAGTCACTTATTTGTTATTCGTGCCCTTGCTAAAGAAAACTCCGCCAAATAAGTTTTGTTGTTATTAGTATAGCATGCAGAAGATAAAAAATAACAAAGTACATTTAACAAAATACAAATATGGTACTGCTAGTAATGATATGACTGATAGATTCACTTTGGTCTGTTTCAGAACTATGCTGATGCATAATAGTGCACATACATCTATATTTATATGAACATCAATGTTTCTGAGTTAAAATAAATGTTTGGGATGCCAGTGATTAATCATTTAAATATGGCACTTCCTGGGGATATTCCAAAAATGTGAGTTCAAATGCTGAAGTATTTTGTCTTTCTGTGGTCACTGAAGTTCCTTGGCTTAGTTTATAATGTTTGGTGGTCATGTTTATTGCTGCTAGAAGTATTGGAAAGCAATATCTAACAAACAGAGAATACACGAGGAAGACTTACCCCTTTTTTGAAATTTAAAAAATACTGCTGTTCTTAAAGGATTATTAAGGGAAAAAAGACTTTTTGGTAGAGAAGTCATTCTGAACTAGTAGATTAATCATTTATAGTGTGTAAATTTAGAAAAACAGGGTGGTTTTTTTTAAATTGACAAAGGCTTTATTTTCACATTTTGACTTAAACTTTTTACTGCAGAGTTATAAAGCCTTGACAATAATAGACATAGTGGTAGTCTCTTTTGTCCTGTGAGATCCTGATCTTTCAGATTTTGGTGAGTCTGTGCACATTTATTGAAAGATGTATACTGAATTAGAAACAGATTATGGGATTGTGCAGACTTTGCTTTCAGCTGTGATATAGAAAGCTTTATATCACTCTGCCGTTGTGCACTTGCCCTATATAGAGGTAATTTAGGAAGCCTAATGCAATTGATGTCCAACTGTGACATGGTATTTTTGTAAAAATAAAACTCTTCACTGATACTAACCTTTCTAAATGGTTAATCAAAGTGGATAGACAGATTATGTGTCTGGGTTTTTTTTTTCTTCTTTTTCTTTTTTTTTTTTCTGTGTAGGTGTTTGTGACTCATAAATGCAGAATTAGACTGAAAATCTGTGACTGGATAATGGAGTATTTGCAAGTACTTTATTGCACTTTTCAGTACAGCACAACAAATAGCCTTCACTTTCTGGTGTTTATTTGTAAGGATTTATTATTGTGTAGCCCTGCTAATCTCGTAATTTTTGCTCCTGTTTTTATGATAGTGCAAGAAAGTGTTTATAAATAGTTTCTATAAATGGGTATTCCTGAAAATGCATCTGGTCTGAACAATATTTTTATATAACTGTCTTTTATGGTAAAGTAATAGGTGAAAGTGGAGAAGTCATTAATGTTTTATATCCCTTCATTCTGCTATGAATCACCACTTAGCTGTTTNTAGCTGTTTGCCAAAATCTTTGTATTCTGTTTAGTGACAATTTTATACGAGGATCAGCTGGATAATTTTAAAATTCATTTCTAGTTATTTTCTTTGAAGATTCATATCAGTTAATTTGACCAGTTGTCAAGTAAACATGGAAACTTAATCTTCCATTGTAGAAGATATTTTAAATACATATTAACTTAGAGTTATATAATGCTTTTTGAAGAATTTGGATAGCATTACTGTTCCAAAAATTTTAGATATTACTAAATTCTAAGGAATTAGCAACTATGCAGTGTGTGTGTGTGTGTGTGTGTGTAAGCACATTTGGGAAATACCACAAAGGTTGGTTGTTTCGGAGTCATCCAGAGCTCGTGCAGTTCCATGTGCTGCTGGAACAAACACTGACACACTGCAGGAGTGAGTGTGGGATTACTGTTATCACGTCTGAGTGAATCTAGCTCTATTAAAAAAAAATATTTGCAGCTTTATTATAAAACACCTGTGTTAAGGATGCTCCTCCAACCTGATTTTGTGGTCCCAGTGCCCCGTGGTTCCGACACACGGTGCGAGGTGCACATGGGCTGGGGGTGCAGCTGCCCAGACAGACAGCCCAGAGCCACTGCCCCCTTTCTCTGTGGGGGTTGAACCACCAACCCCAGTCTGTGCTTGCTCCTGCTAGGTTTAGAACAGGCCTTTCACTGTGCCTGTATTTCCTTGGAGCACTTCAGGCATCTTGCGTGTGAGGGATGGGGCAGATTTCAGTCGCAACGTGATGTATCGCGAATACAACTGTAGCTGGCTCTGGTGCAGCTCTCTGCTCTGGGTGTTCTCCTGCTTGGGGGTTCCCAGTCACTGGCTTAATACAGACAAATAAACAAACAAGTAGCAGCCTTTGATAGCATCAGCATCTGTGTTTGTACTGATGACGGGTGAAACGATTCACCCAAGCTAACACAACCGGCAGCATCAGAGCTGGGAGCAGGACTCCTGCCTCCCACCTGCCTTTCCTGGGATCAGCCAGCTGCCTGCACAGCACCATAGGGAGAAAAAAAGTCCTGTTCAAAGGATAAATACACTCTGGCTTTGCCTCCCTCATGCTGTACAGGTCTTGCAGCCAAAGGGTTAAAAAGAAATGAGTGCTTTCGGCATGCTCTGCGGAGTGCCCGAAGTCTGAACATGAATGACCAAATTGCCTTTTACTTTTTAAATTAAGGCCTTTGTCTGTACGCACGCAGCTCGCACTGCTGTTCCATTAAATAAGAGAATTTGTTCCCACTCTTATTTTTAATAGGGTATGACCCTGCCGTTCCATCTCACAACTTTACTGACATGAGATCTTATTAAAAGCAATCCTCCCCCTCTCCTCCTTGAAGTCTGAGCTTCTGATAGTTTCATACACATTGTGTTTATTTTACATACACAGCTCTGCAGCTGCTGCTTCCTTCTTCTCTGATAAATGACAGCATAACTGTTGCATCCACTAAAAAAGTAAATAAAATTAAATGGGCAAGAACAATACATCTCTGGCAGAGAATAATAACTCTTTTAAGGCACGTATCTAAATTGTACAGCCTGATCTTAATTGTAAGGATANAAATTCTCTTTCTATAAATGTAGAATCTGTAACAAAAAGAGGTCAGTTTTGTCATGCTTCTCCCAGTGGACAAGTTTACAAGAGGACTTGGAAGACTTAGATTGCTGTCAGGGTGTGGGTAACAGTGCCAGCACTGAAAAAGTGTTTGGAGTGTATATATGTGGTTGCTCTCTTTCAGGCTGTCTTGGGTGAAACTTGATGAAAATGACCACACAAGTCCATTGTTTCATTTTCCTGAAACTGTAAGAAGAACTAGGAAGGGAAAATGGAGCAGAAGGAATGTCTTCTGGCTCATTCCTGAGCAGACTGCTGTGGTAAACCCTCCTTTGAACAAGCAGGTGGATTAAGGCATCTCCAGCAGTCCTGCCAACCTACAATTCTTCACCAAATTATCTGCAGACTTTCCTGTAGTTGTGTGATACAATAAATTTGAACTTCGTA
>VYZQ01054902.1:25706-79856 GCA_013400655.1 Mystacornis crossleyi | reverse complement strand
GCCGTTAACAGGAGATAGTCCAGACAGAGGAGGCAGGGAACTTGCTAAAAATGGTAATGGAATACCATGTAACCCAGGACACATTGTTACCTTTATTAGATTATAATCCCTTTTTTAAGAAAGTATCAGGTTTGTATAGTCTGATGTTGATTCAGGCTATGTAGAATACCCCTACGGTTTTCTTCAGTAATTTGGTATCAGTATTTCCACCACTTTGTCCTGGTGCAGTCTGATAAATCTAACACTATCTGCTCATCATGTACACTTCAAAAAAATACATGATCCCCAGAGCATATTTCATTTTCTGGAACTTTCCCAGTTTTCTAAAACATGGCAACTCAGTATTCACTGCTTGAATATACTGTTGCTTAGCTTTTTTGACCTGTTCAGCACATGTTATTGTCAAAGTGAGTTTGAAATACCGAACACTAATACTTGGTGCATTCATCATCCCTTGATAGAACCATACCACCTGGGTTTTCTCCCCTAAATAGTGAATGTGAACATGATTGAACCACTTGGCATTTTGCATTGAGTTTAGTTTGTTGGGCATTAGTATTTGCAGTTCCACCTTAACAAGTAGGTGATGGATAAGTGTTTATTCTTGATTTTCTTTCATATCAAGATAGCTGAATATACTCTTTTTAATGGCTAAACTTCTGGCCAAGTGTTTATTCTTGATTTTCTTTCATATCAAGATAGCTGAATATACTCTTTTTAATGGCTAAACTTCTGGCCATGGATTTATACTTCTACCATTTTGCATCCCTTACCAGTTTTGTATACCATCAAACCTCTTACGTCCATGCATTACTTCCATTTACTTCTTTTGTCCCCACTTGTTAGGTACTATCATCACTTATATCTAAGTGAACTCTGCATTCCCTTCCCAATGTCATCTTGCTCCCAGGCTGCCTTGAGTGCTCACACACTTTACCCTAATGCAATTCCTCCCTCCATTGCTCCTAGATTATGCAGATTGCTATAAACAGATATGCTTTCATTTATTTTAGAGAATTGAAGTCTATTCTACAAGGCACTAGGCAAGCAAAAACTTAGGAGTTAAAAAGCAGCAAATCAATTTCTCTCATCAAAATGATTGTGTAAATATGTTTGCCAAAGAAACAGTTGCCCCATAGGAGAGAGGTAATAAAATGCCCTAATGACAAGAACCCAGTTACACAACTCTTTATCTGACAGCACAATTTTGAATTTCAGTTTACACAGTAACAGTAATTAACTATAATAACCCTTTGCATTTTTATATAGGCTTTCAAGAAAAGGTTTCCCATTATTTACAAACAAGTTTATGTTACGTAGCACCTGTGAAGATCTTATTCAGATGACCTTGTTAGAAGAGGGAAACACTATGCAGACTGGCTTGGCTTTACCTGTAGTTACAGGTCCCACTCATTGACTCTTGCAGTGACTATTTCTTCATTTGGCTCAGCTGTGAGATCAACTAATATTGGTGATATGCATTTAGTTGTGGAATTGAGGGTGATTATGTGAATAAAAATATTATTCTGGATGAGTGGAAGTATTATCTCCTTTTTACAGATGAGTAAAATAAGTTAGCAAAGGATCAAATCAGTTCTGATTTTGATCTTCTGCAATGAGTCTATTAGCATCCAAAAAGCTGACTCTCAGTAGAGCAACACTTTTCCTTTATATTGTAGCAGACAAAATGCTTCCCTCTATGCAATCAAAACTATCCCTCAAAATCAGAATGGGGTTACTTTCAGTGGAATTCCCTTTGAGCTTAATTTGTGTTTACACTAAATCCCCTTTACAAGCAGTAAAGCAGAATTAGTGAGAGTATGAAGTGCATAGGGACTGACTTTAAAGCCACTTTATAGTAGCACAGACAAGTACTTAGTGTGTGTGCCTACCTGCTAAGGCACAGGGCTCAGCAGCAGCCTAATTTGCCTGGGCTGTTCAGGGATCTAGGTCGTAGGCTACCCTGGCCTTATTTAACATGGTTATAAAGGCTGGGTATTACAGGGGGTTTTGAACTGACACAAGTATTTCTTGTCCTTAATGAAAACTAGGCTTGTGAAATTCAAAATAATTGCTGATAAAATACCTGGTGATTTATGTCTTGCCTTTATTATACAAGAGATATGTAAAATTCTTCAATATGAAAAGTGGATCAAGGCTAAAGTTGGGTGAGACACGTCCACTTTGCAAAAGATCACGCAAGCTGCAGGAGTATGTCACGCAGGCTCTCGCCTACTAGAGTGCATGGATTGTAAAACATGGAAATACATTCCTGATGTAAGTTATTAGTGGCTTAAAGGTGGAGAAGGGGTAATTGGTGTCCCTGACTTTCTCATTGCTTTTGTATGTAAATCACTTCTCTGGACTCTTTTCTCTTTGCTACAAGAGGAAAATTGTAAGAAATTTTAAAATCTAAAAATAAAAAGAAATTTTTAAAAAAGCCACCGGACCAGCAAAACAGTCTTAATAGTCTTTAACGGCTGCTGTTACAGAAAAGGAAAACCAGAAATTGATCTGCGTGGCTTGTGAGTTTCTGCAGGTATGTGACAGTAAACCTACGTCTGGCTGAAGTCACTGTCTTCAATAAGACTGGTTGGTTAAAAGTAGCATAGGTGTGCTAAATGTGGTATAGTTTTCCCTCTGGCCAAAGTTCATATGTATTCTTAACTCCTGTGAATGCTCTTCTGAGGCTGCGCTCGCCCTTCCAGTGGAGCTGACATGATGTGCAGACTAGGCAGGGTGATGGCAGCATGGCTGGAGTAAATTTCACCCATGGAGAAATAAATACATCCACAAAACCCAGGGGGGAAAGTCCAATGCTGCTAGTGGTATGTGGTGCCAATTCTTTATCTGAAATCTGATCAATAGTAACAGCCCTCAGTGTCTCTGCTATTTTATAAAGATGCTATTAAGGACTCAGCTAGCCAGCCAGCTGGCATCCATCCTGCACTCAGACAGATTGTCATTGCCAGTTTCTGCTGAAGTGAGACACTATGACACAAATTTAACTCCTTTTAATTAATAGAAAGTCAAAGCTTAGCCTTTCTGCTGCCGTTGAAAGTTACATATGCCAGTCCCATACTGTATGTACACATATTTTACTGTTATTTTGCAGGTTTCTATGTAGTATAAAATTTTTAATGTTTATGTCACCCTGTGTCAGTTATTGGAAGGAGTCCTGAAGAACTGCAGCTACATTATTTCATGGTCTAGAATTTCAAAAGATTGACTTTATCTAATTTTATTTAAATGCACAATGAGATCCGTAACATTAACAAGAAACAGAGTAAATTCTGCAGGATTAAAGTGTAATATGGCAGAGGATGAACCAAGAAGAAGCAATCAATTACTGTGGTTTTTAGAGCGATATTTTCTGTGTCCTACTTCTCCTCTGCTCGAAAAAGTCGAATAAAAACTTGAAAGTTCAATTTATTCGGGCAGGTGGCAGGAACTCTGGAGTGCAGTTTGGAATTTCCCACTGCCAAGTGCCAGCAGCAGGAAGGGCACATTGTTTGTGACCCTAGTGGTATTGGGGGTTGAGCTCACTGCAGCTCCAGGGAAATCCAGCCACCAGAGAAGAGCTAGTTTGAGACCTACATGAGGAGTCTGCATTTTAAACCTGAGGCTAGAAAGAAAATTCATGATTGTTGCAGTGAAACTCCTGATCTGCCATCTATGGAGATTTATGATGTTACTTTCACTTCCGGAAACAAGGTAACTACATGTTCCCTGTTTGCACCTGGATAATCTGATTCCTCTTCTCATCATGTAATATGTTGAAACCATTTCTTCCTCAATCTTCATGCTGTCCTGTTGATTTAGATTTTTGATTTCTATGCTCTGATTTATTTTAGAACATTTCATCCAATGTGCTGGAGGAATCTGCTGTTTCAGATGATGTTTTGTCTCCAGATGAAGATGGGATATGTTCTGGGAGGTATTTCTCAGAAAGTGGACTGGTAGGGCTGCTGGAACAAGCTGCAGAGCTCTTCAGCACGGTGAGTGAGGACCACAGTCACCAGGAGGGAGTGGATAGTGGGCAATCTGAGCCAGATCCACAGCTTCTTTCCCTGCACATGAGGAAACAATGTGGGACTGCTAACCTAGGCACCTTTTGTCCAGACACAGTTCTGGTTGCCCTGAACCATGCATGATAAACAAATCCATTTCCTGCTGCTAACCTGCATTTCTAGTTCTTCTAGCCCTGAGGCAGAAACCAGGGCTTTACACAGGAATTTGGACTTGAGAGCCCAACAGATTAGAGATCCAAATTACATCCAGTTCATTATCTGCTGTTCAGCACTCCCCGTTTACTACTGCTAGTTTTTGGAAGGACAAAACAAGCAACATAGCAGATTAACAGATGAGTCCCATAATCCCCTTTTCAGCCAAGCCATAGATGGAAATCTAGTTTCTTTTCAGAGTGCACGAAGACTCATTTATTTTCTTCCTCCTTTTTCCTTTTTTTTTTTTAATGTTCAAAGGGAGGTTTGTATGAAACTGTGAATGAGGTGTACAAAATTGTCATCCCCATACTGGAAGCACATCGAGACTTCAGGAAGCTTACCTTGACACACAGCAAGCTACAGAAGGCCTTTGACAGCATTATTAATAAGGTACTTGTGAGTCAAGGCACTGCTAGCAAGACACATTGCTGGGTTGCACTATTTGTTTAAGACTGGTGTTAATAAAACTGTTCATGTGTGTATTGGGTTTGTGTGGCCAGGTTTTGGTAGTGAATGGGGAGGGTTAAAAGGGTGATGTCAATGAGAAGCTGCTAGAAACTTTATCCATGGCCAACAGAGCCAATGCCAGCTGCTGACCAAGGCTGGGCAAGGCTGAACCCATCAGTGACAGTGGCATCACCTCTAGGGTAATATATTTAGGAAGGGGAAAAAAGTTATTGGTCAGATGTAATTGTGCTCAGAGAAGAGAAGAGGAGAAAATATGTGAGAGCAACAGCTCTTCAGACACCAAGGTCAGTGGAGAAGGAGGGGCAGGAGATGCTACAGGTGCCAGAGCAGAGATTCCCCTGCAGTCCATGCTGCAGACCATGGTGAGGCAGCTGTGCCCCTGCAGCCCATGGAGGTCCACGGGGGAGCAGAGATCCACCTGCATCCCATGCAGAACCCCATGCCAGAGCAGGTGGATGCCTGGAAGGAGGCTGTGACCCCATGGGAAGCTCACACTGGAGCAGGGAGGAACCACAGGCTGGAGTAGGGGAAGGCCTCCTCTCCCTGAGCAGTGGGACAAACAATATGTGATGAACTGATCGTAACACCCATTTCCCATCTCCCTGCACCACTGGGAGAGAGGAGGTAGAGCCTAAGAAGGAGATAGAGAGAAAGGTGTTTTTAAAATTTGTTTTACTTCTCATTATCCAGTTTTGAGTTTGATGGGTGATAAATTCAATTAGTTTCCCCAAGTCAAGTGTGTTTTGCCCATGATGGTAACCAATTTGTGATCACTCCCTATCCTCATGTCAGCTCATGAACCTTTCATTGTCTGTCTCATAACCAGTTGCAGGGAGGGATAATAGAGAGGCTTTGGTGGGTACCTGGCATCCTGCCATGATCAACCCACCAGAATTTGAAATAGTTCCATTTCCTTTTTCAAACCGAAGCTTCCATCTGCTTTCATCTGCCTACATAGCCTACAGTGTAAAAAGGCTCTCCATAAAAAAAGCAGAGATGAATATAAAATAGGTTTAGCTGAACATGTCTGTGTCCACCTGGCCACATCTGTTTAACAAAAATAACTTTATTGTCAGTTCACTAGTGTTTGCTGTTATAAAACAGAAGAAATATGAAAACCCATCTAAATTCTCAGCACTCATACTGTTCCTTCTCTTTCTTCAGAAGAACCTTATTGCTGAGCCCAGTCAGTTTCAAATTCTTATCAATTTTCATTGCAAAATTTTAATTTTGTTACATGTACTCAATGGAATGAAAAACTAATAAGGTATTTTGTTTTGTGAAACCTCCTTCATGATCAACTTAAATTTTAAGTTAGATTTCAGTCAAATGTCAGTTGGTTAGTTTGTATGCTTTCTTTTGTGTGCTTCTAATCCATCAGTACTGATGATATATAGGAAGTGGCTTTAAAATGGGGAAAATGTAGGACTAGTGGGTTTTCTTATACATCAGTTGGGGAAAGAAAGAGACATCCAAATACTACAGTGTCCACATAAAGCAATTGTAAATTTCCTCTTTCTTTTTTATCAATTAGGGTCAAAAACGAATGTTTGGAACTTACTTCCGTGTTGGTTTCTATGGATCCAAATTTGGGGACTTGGATGAGCAGGAATTTGTTTATAAGGAGCCTGCAATTACAAAACTCCCTGAGATTTCTCACAGATTAGAGGTAAGGAAGAACATTATGTTAACATGATATCAAATTTTACATTATACTTTTCAATGAACCCACACAGTCCTAACAGTCCTAACTGCTATATAAAAAAATCAGTAACAAAACTGATTTGTACCATAGATTATTTCCTTCGTGCATATCCTTTCCACAGTATCCCTTTTTAAAGCATAATGATCTACGTGATGCTTTCTCCTGAGGCTATGTGTCTTACAAGCAGGCCTGTAATACACTGAATGATTTTGAGCATGCCAGGTATTTGCTTTGGTATCTTTTCATCTTTTTTATAGGATTGCTATGTTCCCCTCTGAATTTCTTACTTCAAGTTCTGTGACTGTCTGAGCAAGTCACAGTGATCTTTGTCAGATGCCTTACCCTGGCCAGCTGTGGTTTGTGGGGCAGTATACTGACTGTACAAAGCCCAGAAATCATTATGGTTGTCACTCCTTTCTCCTAGAATGGCATTAGCATTGCATTAAGGACTAAAAATATTTTGGGATAATTCTGTTTCCTTTCTAGGGATTTTATGGCCAGTGTTTTGGGGAGGATGCTGTGGAAGTGATTAAGGACTCTGCTCCTGTAGACAAAAGAAAGCTGGATCCCAGTAAGGTAAGGAAAGTACTGCTGAGAGGTTTGAGTGCTTTGTCACACAAGAGAAAGGAGGAGAGGAGGTCCGCCTTGCAACTTTTATGCTCAAACACTAGGACAGTAAAAAAACCACCCAACATTGTATCTCTGTGCCCAGGGGGCTTGAAGTCTCTGTGACAGGCTTAGCATGGTAGCTTGTCACAGAATATGGAAATGAGAAGTTCTGATCTCTGGTCCTTACCCTGGTTCTGATCCCCAAGGTTAAGCTGCACCCTCCTAGATGCAGCTCTGTCAGTTTTGTCAGCTCTGAGTAACAAAAGGATTTCTGAAGGATTTTCAGCTCTCTGCATTTCCATACCATCCTCAGCCACTGTGTACTATGGGGTAGTTCACATGCGCCACTCCTTTTATATTCTTTGTGTTGTAAAGTACTGTAATGGCTCTTCCCTCTTTTCTTAGGCATACATACAAATTACTTTTGTGGAGCCGTATTTTGATGAGTATGAGCTGAAGGACAGAGTTACCTACTTCGAAAAGAACTTCAACATTTGTCGGTTCATGTACACTACGCCTTTCACCATGGATGGGCGCCCCAGAGGAGAGCTTAGTGAGCAATACAAGAGAAACACCATCCTAACCACAATGCATGCTTTCCCCTACATCAAAACTAGAATCAATGTCATCCAAAGAGAAGAGGTAATTGGGTTTTGAAGACAGATCTAATTTCTCAAGGACTGAAAGAGTCTCTGGGTGGAAAGATTTCCAAATTTATGCTTGGCATAAATAGAAAAAAAAAGAATGCTGAATTNATCAAAACTAGAATCAATGTCATCCAAAGAGAAGAGGTAATTGGGTTTTGAAGACAGATCTAATTTCTCAAGGACTGAAAGAGTCTCTGGGTGGAAAGATTTCCAAATTTATGCTTGGCATAAATAGAAAAAAAAAGAATGCTGAATTTCTCAGATGTTGCTCTTGTAAACAGGAGTATCATAAAAGGGACAGACAAGGCAAGATAGAGATTTACTATGGAGAAGAGAGGATAGCCAGTGTACGTTCTTCTTTTGACCTCCTAGCTTTAATGCTGCGTAGGACGATGTGTGGAGCTCTGTTTCTAGCTGCACTTCTGGCTGATAAAGTAGAAGTAGGCTAGGAGTACAGTCAGAGAACTAGATTGGGCTCAGGGCTTGGTTAGAGACAGGGAAGGTTTATACTGTAGAAACACCATTTCAGGCATGAAATAATTTAATATAATAATGAATTTATGTGAACAGGAGGTCCGGTTCACACCCTATTCTTGCAAATCGTAAGATGTCTAAGAGCTTTGGGTCAGATGCGCCATCTACCAAGATGACAGTTGGATTGAACCGTGTTCCTGGGTTTCACAACTACTGCTCTTGAAACAGGAGAATCATAGTGGTATTGTTGGATTTAGAACAGGTCAGCTGCATGCATGATTTGGGTCATGAACCATCTTTTCTTCCATTTCCCTTAGTTTATTTTAACTCCAATTGAAGTTGCTATTGAAGATATGCGTAAAAAAACACAGGAACTAATGGCAGCCACCAGCCAAGAACCACCAGATGCCAAAATGCTCCAGATGGTTTTGCAGGGCTCAGTTGGAGCCACTGTAAATCAGGTAAGGGATCCAAAAAAGCCAGATTAAGAGTTTCTGCATACTTTTCCTCATTGTGCATTCTTTTTTACTCTCCTACTTCTTGCAGTGGAAGAAGTACATCTAGTCAGACACAGTCACTGTGTGTATTTAAACTTCATCCCTTGATATTTAGTCACCGTATGCTGTTCATTAGCTATGCTTTTGGTGAGAGTGCTCAAGGGAAGCGCTGTCCAGGCTGTAGGTGCAGAAACTCACAGAAGCCTTGTGAATGCATCCAAGGATTTTTCATTTCTAACATGCTGGCCATCTCAGTCATTTTGTTCATTCCAGATGTATCCTTGGGGAATAGGAATAATAATAACAGTTCTCCTATGGAACAACCACAAACTCAATTTCACTGAAATTAAGTCAATACATGAAGTCAAGACCTGAGTGCCCCAAAAGAAAGCTGAGATGCAATAGGTGTAACATAAATATTCACACTAAAAAAAAGCCTAGGCAAATAAAAAAATTTTAAATGGAAGGATGAAGACATGGCTGAGCAAAAACTTGGTGTTATGCACAGTTTCACAGAACTTGGGTTGTTTTGCTGAAAGCTTGAATACTCCCAGTTTCTCCAGATTCTTCATCAGCCAAAGCATCTAGTCTCAAATAATGTGTCATTATAAGCTTTGGAAGGAGTGATCTTTTTTGGCACTGGGCTTACTGCCTGAAGGTCTTGTAATACCATACACAGGAGCTGTGTTTCTCTAATATAAACAGGTTTGTCACTAGAGCTGTCCCATCTCCTCTCTGCTGAGCAGAATTTGTTCCCTTTGTTGTGGGACTGGAGGAGATATAATAACAGGAGCGGGTAAGATATGATGGGCAAAACTTCTGCTTGCCAAAGGAAATACTGTGAGGGAAAGGGAGCTAAAAACCATCCTGTTATGGTATCTGTGCATAGTTTTATTTTCTTCCATAATTCCACTCATGAAATAACAAACAGCTTTAAACAGATGCGTGGTCTGTTTTCAGTCTAAGCAGGTGATTTTGACATTTTCCTGTGTTATTTCTGTAAGGGACCACTAGAGGTAGCGCAAGTGTTCCTGGCTGAAATTCCAGCAGACCCCAAACTTTATCGACATCACAACAAGCTGAGGCTGTGCTTCAAAGAGTTTATAATGAGGTCAGTAAAACAAAATTGAAATGCTGAATTGCATCAATACATTCAATATTAGCAGTAATGCAACGCAAATATAACTGAGTAATTATGCAAGGTAGCATCATGAATCCTGGCATCTCCAGCTTTAGACACTCGGACCAGACTTATCTCTGCTTCACATGAATGCCTAGCCATCTCAAAGGGAAGAAACACTTTTAACACTTTAAACTAATAATGCATAAATTGAGATCTTCCATTTGTTTTATCTTCCTACATCTTATAGAAATCAAACATTTCAGACTATTGCCTTATTTAATTTTTAATAAAATAACATTCTTAGGTAGAAAGCTGTTCATAAGAGAACCTTATCTGAAGCAGACACAGTGGTAGTGGCAGACACATGTCCGTTGCTTTAGATAGATTTGTAAATCTCAACAAGCATATTCACATATGAAGATACTCATCTTCTTAGTCAAAAGTGTCCTCCTCGCTGAAGGATAAGTTTGCGTTAAATAAAAATGAGTCTTCTGCAGAAGATACAGCTTCTAATTTCTGCTATTGCCAGTTTATCTGTTTATACAATAAGTAGGCAGCTAGCTCAGTATTCTGCAGTAATTAAATCTGTTTTTTATTAGCTCACTCATGCTTTCCTAATATCTAAAAAATATCATCTCAATTTATGTACTTGGCAAAGACAGAGCTTTCCTATTAGTTCATTATCACTTTAGTCTTGACAAGTTACCAGAGGAATGCCTAGACCAAAGGAACGGGATTCTTGTCTGTGCAAATCACATAACACAAAGTGAATGTCTTCTTTTCTTGTCTTTTGCCTAGGTGCGGTGAAGCAGTGGAGAAAAACAAGCACCTTATTACTGCTGACCAGCGGGAATATCATCAGGAGCTCAAAAGAAACTACGTGAAACTGAAGGAGAATCTTAGGCCCATGATTGAAAGGAAGATCCCAGAGCTGTACAAACCTGTAGTGAAAGTCCACAGCACGAGGTATAATTAGGGCAGGGTTATCTGCTGTGGCTATACAAAAATACGCCTTTTTTTTTTTTTTTTTGCAAGGAAGAAAGGGATTTTTACTGGCAGCTAAAACCAAGCCAGAATATACACTGCCAACTCCACTGCTGATTAAAGAAATCTGCTTACACTGAAGATAATTGTAGTGTTAGCCATGTTTCTCAAGCTCCGCATTCCAGAGGTAGAGGATTTATGTAATTTTAATGCATCATTAGATAGGACTTCCCCCTCACCCTAACAAAGTTCTGGAAACATCTTGTGATTTCTTCAATCTTTGAAGCCAGGAAGGAAATAGAACAAGTATGGCACCATATCGTCTTAGGCAGCATGAACTGAGTCATCCTTTCACTACAGAAAACATAATCCTTTTCAGTCATATAACTAAGACAGAAGAGTCTGATGTTCTTTGCTAATGAATATATGCTTCTTCACAAAGCCACTGTGCCCAGTGTGGGGTGGGAGGAGAAGAAGAAATGACAACTCTAACCTGCCAACACATAGCATGTTTCAGCTGATGCTCCTTTTCACAAGACAGGTATTTCTTTGATTGTTTTTCCTTTGCCAACTTTATTTATTAATCTGTTTCATTGCAGGGAATCTTTTCGTAACCACAGTTTTAGGAAATACGATGCCCAGACTTCTTCCCAAAGCACCTAAGAACTAGCTGCTTCAGCCAAGGAAGAGCTTCATTCTGCAAGACAGAAGTGACAGAGTATTCATTCCACATCTATCAAATCAGAAATCTCTCACCAGACAGCACTTGTGCTTTCTGGACAGCATGCAGAAAAGCATTTACACATGATCACTGAATGAAAACTAGGGGATAATTCCTAATCAAGCACATATCATGAAGGCTTGGGAAGGAAGGGGATACTTTGTAGATACTTTTGTATTTATTGTACAAAAATCACCTAATGCAGAGAGGTGGACCTTAGAGTGGTCAGTGGCATGAAGTCAGTCATGACTAGGTAACAGAGACAGAACTTTGTGTGGTTTGGTTGAGGTGAATCCAAGTAACATGTCTAAGGAATAACCACAAATCATTTATGTTTATGGTCCTTTTCCAAGACAGCATTTATCCACGTACTTTTGGCAATGAAGCACATTCTGCAAGTTAATCACATGCTTAAATATTGTCTTAATGAGGAGGGACATGGTCATCTGCTCAGTGTTTGCTGAGCTGGCACTCTAGGAAAGGATAATTTCCTCAGTTGGTTTCTGAACAGATTCTCTGTTATGGTCCTTAACTGCAGGGAGTTCTGCACAAGTTTTCTCAAGCAAGGCATGAAAATCAAGAAGTAGTAATAAATAGTTCTTAAGATCTTCTAAATTTTTTTCTAAGTATAGGAACATGCAGTATAGCAACTTGACATGCAGTTAGTAATCTGTGACATATTTAGCAGAGCTAACAAGTAATAGTTTAAAAAGGAGATGCTAAGCTATGACTGATTCTTTGTTACAAAAAGCTCTTATGTAGATAACCTTATCCAAAATTAACTACAGAAGCTCACAATGGGGATTTCCTGCAAATCACTTGACTAAGGCTTTACTGCTGCTTAAGCAAAATTAGCACGTAAGTTATAATACCTAGTACTTGGTATTTTTTGAGTCCTAAGCAAACATCTTACAAAATAATGTTTACAGCACCTCTCTGAAGTACGAAAATGTTACTACAATTTTGCAGATGAGGATGCAGAGAGAGAGGAGAAATTAGGACTTTGGCACTCATTTAGGACTTTTGGAACTCCTTTAGTGAGGCAGTGGAAGAGCTACAATTTTTATTGTAACTATGCTTACCACATAATGTTATGCTTACCACATAGTGTTTTGAAACAAAGATCCCTGAAAACATCTTAAATATTACTTCCTTTACTCCCCCTCTTCAATGTTTTGGAAATTACGCTTTAATGCTGATTAAAGTAACCAATTCCATTTGCCCAAGCACAGAATTTAATGTTAAAATTCAAGGAAATGGTTGAATTCCTTCCTTTATACTTCATTTTAGAAAATTACCGTGAACTTTCTCAGAGCTGATGCCATATGTTTCTAAAGGCAAGGCCTCTTTGCTCCAAAAGTGTAAGGGAGATTGAGGCTGTTGCTTTTAGTGGAAACATTTTGACTTTTTACAGTCATCTGCAGCCTTGCCGTTTGATAACACAAATATTCCAAGCACTTCATTGATGTTTGTATCATATTTTGAATGTGCTTTATAGAAGATTCACATGGATGATCAAACAAGACGAGACATGGAAATAGATGAAATAAACCCTGTAGTTACACAGCAGTTGGAGTGTGAGAAAATAATTTCCTTCCTCATTCATAGTATTGTTAAATGAAATAATTAGGAATAAGTACTCCCTGATTTTGAAGTGAGCACATCCAAAGTACATAAGCAAATTGTATAAAAAGCTCAAAGCAAAAGATGCCTCTGTGTCAAAGTGGCTTCTCTATATTCAAGTTGCTTTGAAAGGGTTCTAGATTGAAAAGATTACTAATTTCCCAAAGTTTTGAAGCTGTGAGATCTCTGCCTAGAGATCAGAACCTAGTTCCTTATCTACTGTTTTTAACTGCCAGCTGAGGAGAAAGGTCAGAATACTGTCATCTATCAACCCCACAGTTCAACCTCACTGTTTACAAGATACTTATCCTTTACGGCCTAACTATCAGAAACCTCAGGTAAACAAAACCCCTTACAGTTGTACAATAAACTAGGTAAAAGTAATGAAATGATTCCTTTAATTGAAATAATACTCAGGATAATATGAATTCTGATGGACTCTTCACTCCCATTTTACAAGCTGAGCACCTCGCAATCAGATGGCCAGTCTTGCCCTCAGTTTGCATTTCATGTTGTCCCTTCTACAAAGAGAACATGGCTTGTACATTTCTTTCAAGAGCTGAACTATGTGAAACAAATTTTCTATCTTATGATACTCATCTTGCAATAAAGCGACTGTTAAATAGCATATTTAGAAGTGCCTTTGTGTTGCATGTTATACCTCAGTAGAACACAGCTGGAAAGAAAATTTCAGTAGGAACAACATTTTCTTGTAGAAGCATCATTCAGCAAAAAATACAAAGATTTGGGCAGAGGATGTCTTTAGGATAAATTGTGCCTGTTGCAGGGATTACAAGCAACAAGTTGCTTCCCAACTTCTGTTTTTCATTCAGTGTATGTGAAAAATGTCAGTGGGAAGCTCAGTGACAGTAGTGCCCTCCTTTCTTCCTCTGGTCTGTAGCTGTAGAGCGGAAATACACCTGATTCCTGAATTCAGCATGTGGGTGATTCAAGACTAGGGAGAGTTTTGTGTGTCCAGACTAGGTAGGTCTAGGGCTAAACTGCTGAGGCTATCAAAGGAGAACCAGCAGGTGAGCACTACCCCATCCTAGACATTTGGCTGGGAGATCACCAGAGCTCACTCGCTCCTTGCATTTACCAGCAGCAAGCAGCAGCTTTAAGGAGCAGGGTGCTGAATTCGGCACAGGAATCCCCTAGCTCGGCCCGAGTTGACCATGTCAGCCATGCCCCATCCTGCAGCAGCACACCGGTGGCAAGGCGGTGACCAGCAGCCTCAGGTCTGTGCACAGCCCCACTGCCACAGGAGAGCACACCTGATCCAGACCAGGTGTCAGCACACACTTGCACATGGGGCAGATGTACGGAGTCCATGCTGGCTATGAGAAGGCAGCAATAATGCCCGGAAGTACAAAGTACAAAATGTCAGCGCGTTTTGAAAACACTTGAAATGTGAAGGTAGCTGCTATTGGTCAGCACTACGAATCCTACATGGGCAGCCCTAACGCTGGATTTCCTGGTTTGCAGAACAGCATCTATACAGGGAGCACACCTTTCATGCTACTAGAAAGAAACCACGACATCAGGAGGTGAAGGACTAACAAGCATGATCATGAGTAGGAGTAGCCACAGTTGTGCCGGATACAGAGAAAAGCAGTGTTGTCACTTAAAATTGGCAGGTCTGGGTCACTTGACCTCTCCTGGGAAGCTGAATGCTTTCTCATTATGTTTCCCACCAATTGTGAAGGCTTGGAAATGCAAAAGCAAACATTTAAATTTGCTTTTGCAATAAATAACACTCTTATTTTGTTGTTTTTCTTTTTTTCTGTTGGAAGCATCATTGCCTCAAATATTTCAGAAAGGGCAATTAAACCTTAGTAGACAGCCTGACAAAGAGCCAGCTAAGACTCTTTCAGGTGTTTCAGTCTCTCAAAGCAGTGGTTGTTATGAAAATGAAGCACACAATAATACTCTCTTACTGGGGTTTTCCACACTACAGTGCTAATGCCTTCTGGTAGAGAGGAACACGTTCAAGCAGTGCTCATAGGGTGTTGCCATTAGTGCTGAATTTGGGAGTGGGGTAATTTGGGGAGTCGCTTGGCTGACTATGTTTTAACCATCTTTTAAACTGGTTAAATGGAGTGATTAAAAAATAGTCAAAAGGTCTTGAATAAGGCATCTCAGGTTGGGTAATGCTCCAGTCTAATCAGTGCACTGAAAGGAGAAGGGGCCCCTGTGGAAAAAGTCTTTTTTGATTACATGAATACAGACAATGCACTCTCACAGCAGAACTCAGTCTGTGTTTTGGAAAGTTACAGTACATTCCGGCATTCACTGAGCACTTCACATAGTGTATTGAATATGTTTCTGTGACTCCTTATGTTCTTACTGAGGGATTGGTTTATATTACTATTCATTCAAAACCATACTCTTTTGCAAGTGTTCAAGAATTTAAAAAATAACCCTGAAGAAGTTTTTTTGAAAAAAAGTTGTCACTCATTATTGGTCAGTCAAAAAACCTGAAAACATCAAACTAAGTGTTTAGCTGATCAAACCAAGCAAACTAAAACCCTGAAGATGCTCAATAGTAACTTTTATTGGAATCATTTAGAAAACCTTGAACGTTTTAACATTTTGTCCAGCTTGTCTGTTCTAAGCAATGTGAGGCTTTGCACCCTTCAAAACACAATCTTCTCCTTAGAAAAAATACACAAAGTTGAATTTTACTTTTTTTTTTAAGTTTCCCTTCATGAATTTAAAAGATACCTAAATCACTATGCACCCTTTTTTCTGTGTTCTTTTAGGACTGTTTTGTTACAGAAATAAGGTTTTTCACTATCAGCCTCTATTCATGGAATATTTCTAAACATGCAACTATAAATAGGATGCAAATTACAAAAGAAAATTAAATAATCAATAGGACAAGGTGTTTCAGCTGGATGGCAAGAGGACTATGTCTTGTGCATTTAATAAACACCTGTAAAACAACTAGAAAGGAAGATTTCCTATCACACATTTCCAACTTCCCAAGTGTGAACATCTGTGCAAATTTCTTTTCCCCAAGAAGAGCTCAGTGGAAAAAAAGCAAACAAACAAACAAACAAATGCAAGCTTAGCACTGATGATACATCTAGAATTTGAAAATGCCAGAAAGCTATCGTAAAACCTTAAGACTCTCAAGGAAACAACTGTTTCTGGACTTAATATATAGTGAAGAAAGGAAGTACGGACAAAACCCCATCCCTTCCTTTATTTGCAGGTCGGCTTTTAGAGAGATGAACTGTCCCTTCTCAGGTATCAAAGAAAGGTTGGAAGTGCTCCAAAGGAGTGTGTTCCTTTTAAAGTTAAGGTATAAAATCCTAGACTCAAATCTAAACCCTTGAGGAGGCATTTTTCCCGGGGAAGGGGAAGGGAAAGGGAAAGGGAAAGGGAAAGGGAAAGGGAAAGGGAAAGGGAAAGGGAAAGGGGCTGCCAGCAAGAACAACTTTACAAAAATTAAGCTGCTAGCACTTGCCTCAGAGGCTGGAGATTTCTTGGCAGCCTGGAAGGATGGCATCTTCACTGTACTTGATAGTGCCAGCTTTTAACACTGGGAGAATAATACTGAGTCAACAGAGTCTAAAAGACTTCAAAGAGGTTGGTTTATGTAAGAGGCTTCAACCACTGATTAAATTAGGAAGAGCAGAACTCTTGTAATCTGTGGCAGGTTAAAGAGCATACAGGACTGTGTAAAAAGGCTTGCTCAGCTCAGGTTGTAGGGAAACCCAGTTGCCCCCAGGCCTGGGGCAGCCTAGGACAAAGGCTGCAGCTAAGTGAAAGAAATCCATCCATTAATAAGCAATCAGAGAAGAAAAGATCAAAAACTTAAACATACTGCTGGGAACAAAGGAAGCGGTTCTTTAAAAGGGCAGAGTAAATTGCTGAATGCATCTTACTTTCTAGACCATGTGGGGCACTCAGCACCAAACTGAGGACTGTTGTGCACTAATTGCAACTGTCAGGCAAAAAAGTAATCACAAAATATTTAAACAAATACATAAAACAGGGAAAACTCTATTTTTTTCTCTGATAAAAATATTCTTAGGTTTTGTGGGGCTTTTATGGATTTGGTCGGCTGGGTTTGGTTGTTTTGTTGCTTATGTGGACTTTGGGTTGTTTCACTTCATTTTGATTTTTTTTAATGCTGACTTCCTGGATTTTGCTAGTTTCCACCAAGAACTGGGAAACTACAAAAGCAACAAACAAAAGGCACACTGCTTTCACATCCCTCCTTTGAAGGAGGCAGAATAAACACTGGGATTGTTGGTTCCAGGGGAGGATTCAGGCTGTTCACGAGGAGTGACATGGCCCTGCACCTCTTCTGCAGTAATGGGTGCCAAGAGTGACCACTGGTTCCACATCCAGTGCACAAAAGGAGTGGTGTGGATGGAAATTATATAGCTTGGAAATAAAGTCATAGACAGGCATAGTTTGAGGAAATATAGGGCACTGCAGTATGTCCCATTATTTCCACTAGTTTTGGTTCACTGATAATTTTCTGTATTATTCATTGATGGAGGATGCACCCAAATGTACTCCCCAATGGTTCTACAGTTCTGGGATCCTGCTCACAAGGCAGGCACCATCACTGGGGCACTGGCCCTGCAGCATCAGCTGCTATGGGAGCACTCAGAGTGTTTCAGTGGTGGAGGAAATCTTCCTAGAAAGGTTATCTGAGCCTTTCTACAGTGTTGATCATTCCCACAGCCTGGTAAGGAAAAGCATTTAACGTAAGGTACTTGTGGTTGCAAAACTGGAATTTGTTTAATCCTCCATTTAACTTCAGCACATCTCTTTAAAATAATTCCCATCCCTGCTCTCCCTGACACAGCTGCATGTCAATCCCTGCCCAAGATCCCTTTACCTGACTGCTGTGAACCTACGTGTGGTTTGAGAAGGACAGTTCAGTGCAGAGGGGAGTGTCCACAAAAGTGGTGGACTGGCTCACAGCTCCGCAGGCATGGCTGCAGGAGCACACTGGGAGCAGGGACCATGCAGGAGAGTTGGGACATGCCAGCACAGGACACTGACGGAGCTGCTGAATGCCACTGCTGGAAGGAGAGTGGACAGTTGCCCAAACTCAAGAAGTCATTTGGGCATTACCTTATTTTTTTCAATCCTCAGCAGTGCTCTGCATGAATAAAGTACCAAAGTGCAATTTCTGCCTCCAGAGAACTGCACACCATGTATTAAAAACTGGGACTCTACATGTATTCCAGGGTGGTTTGAGACAGTGAGAGGATACCTGTGTCCATACAACAACTGCCAGGTCCCAGATGAAGCATCTGGCTCCCAAAAGTAAAGCAATGGTTTAGTTTAATGGATGAATCTGTATTTATTGTCTGTGCCAGGTTGTGTTGTCAGTAGGTACATCTGAAGGCTGAAGGCTTACACTGCTAGCTATGAGTTCATTGAAACACAAATACAGCGTTATCACACCAGGCATGTCGTACCCCTGCTGGTGCAACAGCCAGCGTCAGATGCTTCAGGCTGAGAAATCTCTGCGAGTCGTGAGAGAGGATCTACACCCACAACCAGCGCTATAAAGCACAGATTAATCAGCGTGGCATGCATTTGAAGAACAAATAAACTGTGCCCAGCCTCTGCAAACCAGCTGTGTTGCGTTGCGCGATTTTTACTGTTATCCTCAGTTTTAAAACGTTTGTACTATTCTGTAATGGTATATCCCTGTCCCCCCACCCCCCGCCGGGTAGTAGATCCCATGTCCAAACCATTCCCCCAGTCTCCCTCTTATGGTTATTCCCCTCCCCTTATTCCAGCACCTTCCCCGCCCATCACCTAAACCCCTCCCTTTGTTCCAGTAGTTTCCCTGTCAGTTACCCAGACCCCTCCCCTTGTTCTAGTCAGTTCCATGACCATCAGATAAGCCCTCCCTGTTTTCCCTTACATGGTCCCCACCATTCTCTCTAAACCCTGCCCATTCCAGCACCTCCCACTCTGGAATTCCCCTAGTCCTCCACGCCCCATTGGGGCATGTGACCCTTCTTCCTCCACCGCTTTGCGTTATTGGACCCTGCCCCTGTCCATCCCCTTGGTGTCCGTCCCTTTAAGGTTTCCCATTGGTTACCACCTGAGATCCACCCCCCCGTTCCCGCCACATAGGTAAGTTGCTGTGCAGCCTGTTTCTTCGCCTTTCTCCTCCTTGACCCTTTGAAATAAAAACTTCTGAACTGAGCCTGAGCAAAAGGCCTCCTCACCTTCCTCCACCCCTCTCATCAGGGTGACTGATGGTCGACCTTGGGGCTTTAGCTCCCTGGAGTGTGTAAGAGCTGAAGCTCCAAAGGTGCAGCAGCAGGACCTCGGGTCCCAGGCTGCTCCCCACACTCGCCGCGGTGGCTGGCCGAGCTAGCTCTGGTGGTCAAGTGGTCATCGTGACACAGCTGCACACTTGATGTCTTCTAAACAGGAACAAAAGACCTGTTGTCTTCTTCAGCCTGATCTTTAGTCAAGGTGAGATGTTTAGTGTTGAGTGTCAATAAATGACCATCAGATGGGTCCTTATTTGTTAAGTCAGTCAGGTGAGAAAAACAGAAGATGGCTCCACCACGCTTCTCAACAAAATGCTGAAGTACATGAAGTGTTTTCTAGTATTTTTACTTGTGTTTTTAGTTAAGGCCCTCAATGCCTTAATCATACTTCTTAAAAAAAAAACCCGATGAGTCTAAGTTAAAATCTTCTCATGAATTTGAAACTAGAATGAAGGTTGAGAAACGCCATTCTAAGAGGACAGTTGTCTAATGAATTTGATGAAATCAAATCATGATCATAGGAATTGAACCGTCATTTCTACGAAGTAAACAAATCTGTCTATGCAAAGAGTAGTCCTTGCCGGTCCAGTTCTTGCACAGAGCACATTTTAATACGAGAATCTGAAGTGTATAATAAAGATACAAAACTCCAAGTGCCTTGTAAGTAAAATGCATAGATCCTTTGAAGTATGCCTTAGGACTTACCTATATCCTGCTGTGAAGCCAAAATGAACAAGTATCGACCACTTGGCCACCCGGAGGCTAAGCTGGCGACTTGCTGTGAGGTGTCCCAGTGGCTGGGCAAGGCACAGCTTGGTAGGTGAAAGGAGGCTCTGTAGAGAGCACGCTGCTTTAGGCTCCTGCGTGGAGCTGGCAGCAGTCCAATGTCAATGCAGTAGTCGGCGGAGGCAAAGGAGGAGAGAGAGACTCTTTGTAGTAGCAATCCAAGTCTTTATTCCCCGACCCGAGGGCGGGAGGAACAGAGCACCAAAGAGACAGGGCAACAAAGAGCAAGAACTACCGCTTACAGGGGATCTTATACAGAGGGTGGAGAGAAGTGGAACCAGGGGATAAACCAATAGGGAAATGACATACGGTGACAGGTATCCAATAAGAAGGTCTCAGGGGAGGGTTTGATTTAAATGGACCAATGGGAGGTCTAACAGCACAGAACTTTCTGGCAACTTATTAAATAAGCAATAGGGTACATGAGTAAACATGGCAGTGATATGACTTAGGGAGGTACAAACTGTAACCTATGGGGAGAACTTGGAGGTGGGAGTAACAGCAGGAAACCAATAGGTAACTCAAGAACTGTAGATGGACACAGGACTTTCAAGAATATGGGGAGGTGACCCAGCCTGGAGTGACACCCAGTGGGGGTGTGGCCTACATCTCTGTGCCACCCTCAGAACCACTCTCAGGCCCACCCTCGGACCCACTGCCCTGGGCAGGGAAACCCACCTATTGGATGCTCTGATTGACACGCAGCCTGAAGGGCTGTGTCACCGCAACAAACGTGAAACTCCTCCAATGACGCGCACATCAGAGAAACAAATGGTGGGGTCATTAGTTTCTTCATTCTGCCATTCCTTGGGGTGAACATGCACAAATTTAGGATTGCATCAAATGAGTCTAACTTTAGGAGTTGATTTTATAAATTTCTCGTTCCAGCAAGAAATTGCCAGTGGTTTTTCTGTCCTGCTTTCTTCCTACAGTTACTGCTTCTGCCTTTTCCTATAGGTCTCCAGTTTGCTGTTGAGGTGCTGTAAAATGTTTCCTCTCTGCGCTGGCATGTAAGACGGGTATCCTGTGAATATCTAACCTCATTCAGGCCAACTTTGCCTCTCACGAGCTGCCATGCAGACCTGCTAATTTCTCCTAGCATAGGAGTCCAAAGAGACCTTCAGTGATAATTTTAGGTTTCAGCATGATTCTCCGATGTAGTTCAAAACCCCAGTTGCTGTATGCACATATCCATTAAGGAAATTATTGTATTAATCTCTCAGATGAATCATGGCAGACATCAAGTCCAAGTAAGGCCTTTTGCAGAGATTGAGCTTCGTTGTACAACTTCACTATACTGATGATACAACTACATTAAACTGCAGTGGCTTCCTCGCCCTGCTCAAAAACAAAGGTCTGGGAGCTCTGGGGAATCAAGCATTCTTTAAAATAGTTCAGGGATAAACGTTTGGTGGCAAGTTTTTCCTCTGTCATATTAGAGTTGCTCAAACCTTGGGGAGCATATTTTGATACTGCCTCTCCAAAGATAAGGGGAAAAGCAAGTGCTACATTTCATCTAGTAAATGTTTTCTGGAGTTGTATTGCTGTGCATTCATGCACAAATCAAGAACACTTTTCTGCCTCAGATACAGGCCTAACTGAAAACTGATGATGGAAAATCAGGTCCACTGCTGCATTCTTTGATTTCACTCTGGACTCTCAGGCAATCATATGGTATTTTTTCCCTGCTGCCACGATGTCAGCCCTGAACCAGGGCAGAAAAAAATGCCCTGCTTTCTTTTGTATTTTTGTAACATCCCTCCTTTGCAGATGGGGCTCTGCAGAAAGCAGCCATGCAGTGTGAATTGCCAGTGGTGTCCTGTGCTGAGAAAAGAGAGACAGAATGTGCATCTACTGAAACTGCTGCATCCCTAAAAGCAAGTCAGAACGGCAGATACACAAGAGAGGAAGAGCTGGGCTTATACAGGCTTGCAGCAGAGAGGATTACTCTGCCTCTCAGCTGCCATCCCCTCGGTGTGCTGTCATTCCCACCAGTGCAATGCATTACCCCTGCTTTCCACTGCGCTGTGCAGAATATTCAGGACAGCAAAGGTCCAGTATTTTTTACATAGGGTTTTATTTAATTCCTTAGACTGCCATCCAGCTTTGGCATTGGCAGCTGCTTGGCAGTAATCAGCACTGCAGTGTCCTTCAGAGGCAGAGGTGCACCTGAGGCCTCTGAGGGACATACTCCAGCAGCACAGCCCTGCCCTGCTCTTTGTGACACACAACAAAGACAGGGAGGAATTGGGGGGCAGGGGTTGGAGGGTCGCTGTGTTCTGGTCATGCTTAGGCGGGTGCTTGAACACCACTTTCTACGTGCCAAGCCATCCTCTGGAGTAAGAAAAAAACCGTGTTTTTTTCAGGTAAGTGGTATTTCTAGAATGGACAAAATAAGGCACAGGAAAGCATTACCATTTCCTATGGAAAGAACATTTCAACTTTTTGTTTGGTTTGGCAGAATCAGAATTATTCTTTTTATAAAACTTTCATAGGACAGGTTTGTTTGTATGTCAGGGCTGTTTCCACTACCACAACAAAACAAGTGAAGTTTGCTGTGGCTTCGGGGGCTTCCCTGGAGGTGTGAGCCTTGTGGAACTGACAGCATCCAATTTTCTGAGGTTGGAGATAGGTGGGAGAAGGGCAATTATGCAATTTATGAGTTAGGGTGCTGAGGGAGTTGCTTGCTGTGGAACCATAGACGTATATTGCAGTTTGAGGAAGACCTAAGGCAACTCATCTAAGAGAACTGTGGCCTCTCATGCTCCTCTACAGTGGCAGCAAAGCAAAAAATTTCTGCCAGATACAGCAGCAGAGGGATTGTCTGATCCCCCTCAGTTCCACGCTTTCATGCAGGCCACGGGCCACAGCTGGGAACAGGGTTGATGCAACCTGCCTCTAAGTTTAGCACCCAGATCACCTGCACTCAGGTACACTTGCAGCACAGAGCATGCTAACAGGACTGACCCAGTGCCTCCTGAGTAAGCTGTGTGGGATGTCCAACACAAAACAGGTTTCAGGCATGGGAAATGTTAAAACCCAGAAGGATAGGGCTTGAGAGTCCATGGGAACTCACTCTGCCTGAGCCTCTGCTCAATGCACTGCAAAAGGGCAGGATGATTTCTCTAAAGTCCTTCCTGTTTTGAACATATGCTGTATGTGTGCTTAGGGTTTGTCTGTATTGTGAACACCCTGAAATCTCTGTCAAAGCATACCACAATAATAATCTGGACCAGATCATGGAAAAATACAATGTGTTCTCTCTCTTCAAAGTATTACTTTTACTTACTTCCAGACATGCCACTTATGATTTCCTACTCACAGACATGGGGCATCTGGCTTTTTGAAGGAAATAGGTGGGTTTGGGCTTTTGGGGGGTGGTAGGGGCTTTTTTTTCTAATTGTTTACTAGTCCAGACTTCCTACTGGGCAGAGCAGATCCCAAATGAAAAACACTCTAGGGAGCTAGAAAAGCCCTGCAAAAGCACCTATTCCTGGCTCAGTGTCTCTTGCTGGTGCTTCGGCTGAGCAAGGCAAACACTCACTCCCACAGCCTCAGCTGATGGTGGGAGCCGCAGAGGCAGCTCTGACGGTGACAAGGCCAGTGCTCAGCTGGGGAGGAGCAGCCTATTTCCCATGGCTCACACCTGTGAAAGAGTAGCAACACACTGACATCTTCATCCCCCTTTGTCCTTGAGGCTTTGGCTGGGTTAATTTAGGGAGAGACAAGTTTCTCTCTTTGGTGCTCTGCAGGTTGGGGTCTATGTCCCCTATAGCCTTCCCTATATGCATGTGCAGGGCAGATGGAGCAGACTGGCAGGTGCTCACTGGCCCTCCGCACTCTGTGCTCCCATATATACCCCTCTGCCCCATTTGGCAGATCCCCAAGCTCCCAGTCAGTGCACTCTGCAAGCTCTCTGCAGGGCCAGACAAGCCCCAAGGAGCTGAAGGGTGAACGGAGACCTGCTGGTTTTGATTACACCATCAAAGGAAAAAGCCCCATTCACTGCATGACCACACTGAGGGACTTCTCCTGTCATTCTTACGTAGGTAATGCAACAATTGACTTCTTTATTTAATTCCATTGTTTTAACTGTCAAGAGCTGGCAGCTCTTGAAAGAACGGATTAAGTGGGAGAAGTGGAAGGAGCCCTATCTGCTTGCTCTATTCACTGCTGTAGCCTGAGTGCTTTCATTCTGTTTGTACAGTTTCTGGTACAACATGGTCCTGACCCAACTATTCGGATGAATAAGCTGATGTAAGGAGCTGCTTGCTAGTCTGAATATACTTTCTTTTTCGTTGTCAGTATAAAAAATGGTAAGTGGTGCTCACTGTTATCTTGATTACTTCTTTCATCAGTATCCCATTTTTTCTAGTGCTGGTAATTCAGCCATAAAAAAATAGCCTCTGGATGGGAAGTTAACAGGATTAATAACTATTAGCATCTTAAAGAGCTGTGGGGCCTGTTTGCAAATTTGGACTGCCAATATTTCTAAAAATATGTGGGTTTGAATTAAAATGTATAAAAATGTACTTTTTTTTTACTAAAAGCTCAGTGTTTGAGAGGTGGTGTACATCAATGTCATAGCAGCTTTACTTAGAAAAGTACTTGATGTGATTTAATCTTTAAAATGTTTTAATGGCTTCAGAGATTTCACAAGAAATACTGGAAATTATTTAGATGGAAATGTCACTGAGCCTATTAGCTTTTTATAGAACAAGAAACTCTAATATTTGTTGTCTACTTGAGTGTGGTCCACAGGGAAAAAAAAAAAAACCACAGAGATTTTCAAATTTCCCTAATATCCTCCTTGGTCTATTCTGGAATCAATATTCATTGAGAGAAACTTTGCTGGTCTCCATTCATGAACTTCAGGTATCATGTCTGAAAAAAAATCTGGAAATATGCAGAGTTTTGAGAATTAACCTGGGAAAGGCAGAAGAAAAGCAGAAGAATGACACAGAAAGAAGGCAATGAGAAGGGAGGAAGGGAGGATCAGAAGTTGCCAGCATTTGATAGCACACTGCAGGGAAAAACAGAAAAAGCAAGGAATGGTGCACCTCAGCTGACTCCTTTTGCTCTGTGAAGTAACTCACAATAATCCCCTTGCAGGGTCCTGTATCCAGAGCTGGAAAAGAAAATCAGGTGTCATTACACTCCTGACATTTTTGAGTCTCCTGCATCTTGCTCATTCCTGGCCTGGATTCTGACTTGTGTTTGGGAGGGAGTGTCCTGTGAAACCCTTCCTGGCATCATCACTAAGCTTCTGAATCTTTTGCTCCTGGAGACCTTGGAGCCCTGGGGCAATGGAGATAGCGCTTGAGATAAGAGTGGGAGGAGTGAAAGAAACCACTCATCAATCCATTCCGAATATTCAAACCCTTAAGCGAAAAAATTTAGGGCAGATAAAAGCAGGGACTACTGTATCCTTTCACAGCTGAAAAGGCTTTAGAGATGGCCTGTTCCGGTCAGTAAAAATCAAGGCCCAAGTCTAAAAACTTTGTTTCCAAGCTGAGGTTCACAAAACAATGCAGAGGGAGCTGATGCCCATTTTGCTCTTTGAAAGCCCTGCGCAGGACCCCATCCAACCCAGTGCAGCCGGAGGACACATTCTGCCGAGGCTCCAACATGAAAAAAGGATTTCCCCAGACTCCACTGGGGAATCCCAATCCCTTGGCACTGGGCTGTGCACCAGCCTTGGGCAGGTATCGGATCTGACCCCATTTATCGGACCTGCTGGCGCCAACGCTCCGTTTGTGGGCTTCGAACCAGCCCCTCCAACCCGCACACATCGTGGATTCCACTTGGGTTAGCCCCAGACAGGTTTTCCCAAGGATGCTGAATTTCCAGGCGCAGCCCCGACAGTAACCCTACTCTCCCTGGCAAGGAGCGCCCGCATCCCGGCGAGCCCCCAGCCCAGGCTCTTTAACGGGGGGCAAGAAAACTCTCTGCTGCCGCCGGCCCTCGCACTCCAGCGCGCCGCCGGGGCTCTGAAGGGTGCGCGCTGCGGCCGCCCCCGCCACGCTGTGCACCCACCGGGCCTGCCGCNGAGCGGGCGGGCGGGGGCCGCCGGCGCCGCGCTGGTTTTGGGCAGCGCGCAGCCGCAGTGCGGCCAACGCGCCTACAAAGCGGCGGCCGGAGCGCTCCGCGGATCGCAGCGCGGCGGGCGGGACGGAAGGAGAGGGGCTGAAGTTTTGCGGGGGTCTCGCGAGCCTCACCACCACCTCCTCGCCGGGACGCGGAGCCCGGAGGTGAGCGGCGGGGGATGCGATGGGACGGGATGGGGCTGGAGGTGGGCTCTCAGGCGAGGGGGAGGTGTAGCGGCGGCGAAGCTGCTGCCGCCCCTCTCGTCCAGAGGAGCAGCGCAGTTTGCCCCGGCCCCCAGGGAGCTCCTGAGTCTGTCGGAAGTGGGAAGCGGTCGGTCGGCCACGGCGCTGCCCCGCTGGGAGGAAGACGGCGGTCCCGCGGACAGGTATGTGAGCGTGTCGCGAAGAGTTGTTGATACCCCTCCCCGTTTTAAGTGAAAGTGCTTGCTTATGCTAAGCGGGGCACGAACGCGCGTGTTCCGTGCATCGCCGCATCCCGCTCGCTCTCGGAGCAGCGGTCCCTGCCCCCGGGACCGCGCCGGCGGCTCCCCCGGCCCCGAGGGAAGCGCTGCCAGGTGGCGTGGGAAGCACCTGGGCAGGGGCGAGGAGGGGGTGCAATGGGTCACATGTGAGAGCAGTGTTCACCGTTGCTTTGTTTAAATGGACCGTCACTAACTTGTAAGCCGGCACTTCAAAAGAGTAGAGAATTTTTTGGGGTGGGGGGATGGGATAAGGGGAAGGTTTTGGGCTTTGATGCTCACTACATGAAAGTGCTTTAACTTTGGCTGCTCTTCATGAATCTCAAAAAAAGAATAAAACCCAGCTCACAAACTCTTAGAGACATCTTGAAGTGTTTGATAAGAGTCTTAAATTTTTCTGAAACAACGTGTTGGGACCCTATAGCTTGATACACATTTACGTGTAAAAAGTGATTCAGGAGTAATTACAAACCTTAGTAATGATAGTGACTTTCCTGTGACTGCTTTGTCCCCGAGTTACACACAAGACCAAGCTGAGTTTAACTTTTCTTGTACCGATGTTAAGGTCAGACATAGTGTGCTTTTTGTTAAATCAAAGCTTTCAACCGTTTAAGTAGCGCCAAAGCCTGTTTGGCAGTTCAGTAACATAGCTGACAACCTTGTATCTTGGCAAGCCATAGAAGATAGCATGACAGTTTGCCGATTAAACATATCGGCTGTTTCTTACCCTTTTATTTCACCCCTTCTGTCAGAGTGACTGAGTCTTATTAAAGGTTGCGTGGGTGTCTGTTGTGAAGAAAGAAGAATATGAGAAAAGTGAGAGGAGGCTGATTGGGTTAATGTGAATTTTAGAAAAGCCAAATTTAGTAAGTGTTCATGATGTGCAGAGAAAGCCCTGACATTTTTGTTCAGGTGGTGTTTCAAGTCCTTAGAAGTGCTGCTTGGGTCTTCAAGTCCAGAGTTAGTTTTCCAAAGAGACTGGGTGCCAGTAGGGCACAGTGGTACTGGCTGACAGGAGTAGGGCTGCACCCAAGCCATGCTGCAAGCAGCATCTTTGCAGTCTTATCTGTCTTATGTCTGGGAACATCTGCCAGATATTAGTGACCAAGTGAAATGGGATTCTATGCCAAAACTGTGTCCTCAACGGGAGATGAGATGTCATATGATGGGAAAGCCTGTATCGTTCCTCCATCGGTTTCGAGTGAGAAAGGTTGCAGCTGTGGTGCACGAAGGTGTGGGGCGATTGGGTGTGGAAACTTGCTGCATGAGCATTCCACACAGTGCTAAGTGTGGGTCACACCAGTGCCAGGGGCAGCAGCACAACCCCAATTGCTAGAGTGCAGCTTGGGCTGACGGGTTGGTGGATACAGGCTCTTGTGCGCCTCAAAATCTGTCCCTTTGCTGACCATGTTTTTAATGGAATTCGTTGTTACATTTAACTCTATTCCATGTGTCTGACATCACGGTGTGGTTTGTCCATTTTTATTGCTAGTGATCTAACTAGAAGGAAATTCGTATTGTAATGTGTATTTAATGATGACTTCTGTAGCACTCCATATGGGACTGTCTTAGCTCTTAAATTGGTGCATACCTACTTTCTTTCAAGATTAAGTTTCACTTTAAAATTGCATCCTTTGTTTGAAAACTGAAGGTGGACTGGTTTTATGTGGCCGTTCAGTGTGTCTTTAAAATCCCACCTTCTTGGGAGAACCAGAAGTGGAGGTATTTCTTGTAGCACAAATGACTTAAGTTTGAGATGAATTGGACCAGCATCTCCCCCTCAGCATCTGTTTGCCTTTTCTCACTCTGGCAGTTTTCTCAGGTTTGTAAGCTTCTGGTACAGCTTGTTGTCTCAATTTCTGCAGTGCCCTGCATGTCTAAATAATAGATGCTGAAAGTGAAACAAAAGCGTCCAGATGAAGAGTCAGTTTTGCAAATGATGCGGAGCTACTGTGAAGGGCTGTTAGGAATGGGCATCTGATCGTGCTTTTAGTTGCTAAAACATTAGTTGTTAACTGAGGAGAGTTGCAGATTTTCTTGTGGTGTCAGCACCTGTTGAAGTGGTAGGTCATGGAGAAGGAGGGTTTTTTCCTAGTCATTTAGCTAATGGAATTGACTAATGGGCCAAAGGAAGTGTTTCAGGTGTCATTGCTTGTACTGTTCATCCATCCAAATTCTCCTCTGCACTTTAGAAAGGGAAGAAACATAGTACTTGGAAAGTGGCTTGAAATCGGCTTATGTGTATGTATGTGCACAAGTATGAATTTTATCTAAAACTTTGGTAGGTTGTGTCAAGATGACAAGTGTTAAGCTGATGACTAGGTTTTCATGTCATAATGATCAGGAGACATTCATGTGGAACTGCAAGAAGATAGAGCAATGAACTACTTCCAAAAGGTTATGATTCCAGCTAGCTTCTTTAAGATGCAGTAAATGTAGTTTAGAGATGACTTGAAATGCCAGGTGTAATTTTTTAACAGAATTTGAGAAGTCTTTTGTTTGAACTATATAAAAATATATCTAAAAATCACATTATATTTTTAGAAACCTTATGTATATAACCATATTTCACAAGCCTTTATGAAATAAAAAATTAGGAACATTATTAAGTAAGTTCATCTTGACTAGAGATTGAGATTTATGATGAGGTTTATAATGTGTTTGAGTCTAGTGGGAAATGATTCATTTTAAGTATCTTAATAGTATCTGCTTGCATGGTTGAATAATTGGTGGTGCTGTAAAAAGGCATTTAGGCATCTCAAGGGAAACCACTTAGGCTTGTCAACTCTGACACTCCACAGTTGTCTCTTGCTCCCTTTGTAGAGGCTATATGTTGAGGGGAAATAACATGCAAATTATATGACTGTTCCCAGCTGTCAAAAGACTGGTACCTGAAGAGAAATAAATACATGTCAGGAATGAACAAATGATTTTTTTTTCAGTTTATATATTTTATGCAGACAACTCCTAGCAGTGTTGTACTGTGAATTATACTTGTAAGGTCTATCTAGTGTGTTCTCTAACTCTGCCCAAGTATTTTACTTTGGGAAACTGTATCTGCAATCATGACAGCAATTTTGAGTCTTGTGGTTAAATCTGAATAGTGATTCAGGCCATGTTTATCTTTTTACTTTGCCAAAGGTTCCCTGGCAAACTCCAGGTAGCAGAAAGATGTACGTGATGATAGTCACTTTTTCACCATTAAGCGTGTACTTGTCCATGATGAGAAAAAAAAAAGGAAATAGCTTGTAAGGTGCTGTAGTGAATACAGGAAATGCTTTCTGAGTTTTGATAGTGATGAAAAAAAATTTGTCGTTCAGGAGGAGTGGCAGGAGCATCTGATCTCTCTTTCAGGCTGCCACAGACTCTGGGCTCTTAACCCTGTATTATGCCAAATGACTACTTTGGCTAAAGCATAACTTAGAAGGCGGCATCCTGTTGGACTTAAAACACTCCAACAGGCTTCCCTTGTCTGTTAATGCCAATTTTTTGTGTCTTTCTGAGCTCAAAAATGTGTTTCTGATTTCTAATTAGAGCTGTACTGAGGAAGGACAGCTGACAATTAAACATGAGTCATGAAAACATGTTTTCAATGTCCCTTTAATTCTTTAGAGATGCAAGTAGACTGAAGACAGAGGAGTCTGACAAGATCAGTTGGAACTTAATTGTGGATAAGCACTGTCAAGCTGAGTCTGGTCTTTTTAAAAGCTGTTTTAAACTACTGTTCACATACTTTTTTGATGTATGGGCTCCCTATTGTACACAGGAGCCAAAACTAGACCCAGATACCTGCCTTGATGGGGGTTGGAGGTTGTTACTGCCTTTCCCTAAAACAAGGCATCTCCAGAAAATGTTCTGGAGAAGGTGGTGGTGGGGGGGTGTTGGCACTGCAGTTGTCCCAGCCTGCTTTGGGGCTCAGGGATGGTGCCTCTGTCCCATTCCTCACACAGAGAGAGATGTCTGTGCTGACCTGGAGCACTGGGATATTGCTATGTGACATACAGAGCTCAGGAGGAGGTGTCAGTGAGAGAAGTCTCCTACGTGCATAATATGTCTGTTTTTCCATCTGTGTACGTCATGAGCTGTAGGCATCTTTCTGTGATTGAAGGTGGTTCGTGTCTAGGCGGGCAGTGGGGGCACTGTGGATACAGAAATGCTGCTTGCAAGAACTTTTCTTGCTTCTCTCTGGTCCCGTGGGAGAGAAAAGCCTCTCATGAGGGCTATCAGTAGAGTTATTGTAAACTGTGAACACCTGCGAATTGTTTATAGTACAACAGAGAAATATTTTGCCAATAGGAGTTAGCCAGTGACCCCTAAGAAGGTGGCTGATCCTTTGACCAATGAGACTATGAAGAAAAAGATATAAAAGAGTTGTAGAAGTATTAAATAAAGGGTTATTGCTGCACCATCCCTGCCTGCTGGATCTCTCTCTTCTCCCTCCTACTGCTGCGGGACACAACAATAGGGGCACCTCACTGGGTTTCTTGGACAAATGTTTGTGACACCACACTTTATGGGATGGATTGCTGGTCTGCTCTGGCCTGGTGATATATTAGGCCTGCTTCATCATGTGCTGGAGCTCTGAAGTAGATGATGTCCTTCCTGCCTGTAGATGCCTTAAGGTGTTGGTTGAGGAAATCCGGAAGGATTTACTGTTGAGTTCTTTGCTGCCCAAAGGTACCCTTTCCTCGTCCCAAGTACCTTAGTTTTTCTTAGTGGTCCACTGTCTTCTGGGCCCAAATGGTCTAGTGCGTTTACATGAAGCAGTAATCCAGCACTCCTGGTAGGAGTGGGTTGCACTGCTGCTGAGGTTTCCAAGAAGATGCAAACAGTCAAAATGTTAGTTATTGGACAAGACAGTAACCCTATAAGGCTGCCTTGGGTTGAGAGGTTCTGTACCAGAGGTTTTTATCAAATGCGAGGTACCCATGCCTCTAAGACTGATGAGGGCTAATCAATCCCATATGTCTTGTATGGGTCTGTAATTAGTGAACATTGACTTTTAAACCCTAAGTCCCCGGACTTTTTTTTTCCTGAATACTTCAAGTAGTATTCCTAAGTTTAGCTGCATACAGGGCTGTTACCCACACAAATGATCAATCCTTCTCGTGGTCTCACTGAACTGATAGCCTTTATGGCTGCTGTGCACTGACAGTGAGTTCTGTAGCGTGTGTGCACACATTTCAGCCTCCTAACTGTATAGATTGATCAACACTTCTTGACATAGGGACAAACTGATTCAGCTTTTGCGCACCTTTCATTTTTTTACATAATCCACCAGCCCCTTTCAAATAACGTCTTGTTTGGTCTGTTAAAAACGGAACTGTTTTACTGAGGCCTCTTTCGTGATTTATAACTACTTCTGATGCCTTAGGTTTTAGCTTTTATATTCTTCAAATACTGTATTGCCTAGTTGTAACCCTGAACTTTCTTGTAGCCTGTTAACTTCTGTTCTCTCACGTCAGCTAGACATAAGCCTAGGCATCTCTTCCCAAGGCATCACTTCCCAGTTCTGCAGTGTCATTATTAAGGGGGAGGATGCTGCCCAGATTGACTCAGATGATTTTGCACCACGAATTGCCAAGTGGCACCAGAAGTGTTTCTGTTTTATTCAGCACCCCAACCAATCTCCACACCTCCTGGCTCTTTCCTGTTGACTGCAGCTGCCTGTGCCACAGGGGCTTTACAGGGGCTGCAGGTAGGCAGTAAACCTGTGCCTGGCTGAAAGCTGTGAGCTCTTCTGCGCTTTTGCTGCCATCTTCTTTCTGTTGGTGCTAATATTTATGTGGCTGTGGGACAAAACAGATTGGAACACTGATCTGGCTGGAAACAGACATGCTAAAATACCTCCTTCCCTCCCCCCAGCCCCGGCTATTTGATGTGTGCACAATGTCCCACGGGCTGTGCCAACATAGCATGAGAGGGTGGGAAGCCTCAGCGGTACTACAGGGATGTGTCAAAAATTAATAGGCATGAAATCATGGTACTGTGATTGCCTCCCGAGCTTGTCAGCAGCTGGAAATCCGTGTGATGTGTTTTAAACTTTGGTCCATTAGAACCTTTTGAGCAGATGATGATCAGAAGCACTGATCAGCTAAGCCCTGCTTTGTGGGTGGAACTGGGAGAGCTCCTTACCTTGCATTTTCTACTCGTCATGTCACCAGCCTGCAACCTGTTAGTCTCAAAGATGAAGAGTTTAGTTTAAAACAACTGTATCCCCCCAGCTATTCTGATCCATTCTTCTTTTTTTTCCCCTAATTTTATTTTTTATTTATTTTTTTTAACCGCAACTGTTTTCTCAGTTATCGGCTGGAAGTCTTCCCTGAAGTGAGACAGTGTCAGAGGTTGAACGTGTTTGTTTAGGTGCGTAAACATCACTGTGTATGGTGGGGCTTCCGTCACAGTGTTTTCTTTCACTTCATGAGCTGTTAAATGAGAAAGGGATGGTGCTCATTCCTGAGCTGTTTTGGAACAGCTGTGTCAAAAAGCCCCCAAGGACCTCAGACAATAGTGAACTCTCTGCAAATGATGCTCTTTTCATCGTTTTCTCAGCATATGGTGATGCAAAGGATCTCTGAGAGTTACACCAAACTAATCTAGTTTGGACAGTGAAAGAAAGATACATACGTGAGTGTTTTATGTGGCTCTTCAGTATTTCCTCAGATGGAATTTGCCAAGAAGTGACGGGAAAATAATATTTGGATTCAGACTAGGGAACGTTTCTCTCTATTCATATAAACACTTTCGACTGTTAAATTTAGAATATGAAAAGTAACAAAGGACAGTCAGGATACTGATCGTGAGGCAAAAGCATGGGCACTTGACTCATTCATAGTTACTTAATGAAACAATATTGCAGAATTTTCTTCCCAATTTCCAGACTTCTAACAGAAGAGAGATCAGAATGAAAGAGTTGATAGGTCTTCTCTGTTTTGGAGCTTGGCAAACTCAATTTAAGGTTGTGGGTATTTTCTCACCAGTGCTTTGTTATTAACTCACCTGTTAGTAGATAGCTTGTACTGTTTCAATTCTTCAGTATCCTATGCAGTGTTAGTAGACTGATACATGACGACATAATTTACTTCCCGCTGCAGTTCAGGTTTTGGAGGGCTGCACTAGAGTAGAGCCTTGGGGTTTTTTTCCCCTGAGTGTATCTACCTCAATAGACACAGCGAAATACCTGCTAAGAGAAGATGCTTAGTTTAGCTGAATCTTTCTTCAGAGTAGAAACTGGTGTTTCTATCGGGGTCAGTCCTACTAAACCTGTGGGGCGTTTGTTTGGTTTGCTTTTAAGCTGAGTGCTTTAGTGGATAATGACTCATATGTTGGAATCTGACTTTTCACTCCAATTAGCCACAGATACACCCAGATGTGTCTGCCATTCTGCAGTAGATAACTTCTGTGGGCATTGTTTAGATTTCAGATACCAAACGAGGGTGAAAATCACGCTGTTCATTCATTGCGACCTGTCGTGTAGCTGAGTGTGAGTGCACATCCCTTCAGGCTCCATTAGCATGAGTTAACTTTGTAATTGGGTTTCTGGGGCAAACAGGGACAGGAAGCAGAAGTAATTTGGCAGGCCAGTCTTAGCTTTTTTGTTCTGTGTGGTGTAAGTGCACAAGAGAGCAGAAGTAAAATATGGGTGCAGAATGGCTGGAGAGGTCCTAACGAAGCAGAGGACAGTTGTCAAAACTTCATCTGGATGTTGTGGAATATCATGCAGCTTTACCAAGGTGGGACTTTACAGCTATATTGAAGCAGAATTTCTATAGCCTCCTGTGATTTTCAGAGCCCTTCTCTTGCTGCTCTGTATTTTTCAGCTTTCTCTCTGTCTGGCAGTAGTACCTTGTCTTGTAGAGTCTAGCAATAGGAAATGAGCTTGCTGAATGAAAAGCACTTGTCACTACTCAGTTTTGAAACTGCTTCACAATGAAATTAATAGAAATCTAAGTTTTCAAGTTGCTATAAACTCAGTTCATAATACCTAGTTTTGCACAAACAAACAAAAAAGGAGAGAAGGGGACAAAATCCAAACCAAACTGTAAAATGTTAGGGTTCCTGAGCAGGGGTGACAGGTTTGGGTTTCTTTTTTTTTTTTTTTTTCCTTCCATTTTTTAAGGCATTTAAAGTCATTTGGCTCTTTTCAGGTGTTCAGTCTGGATTTACATGAATGTGATTAGAATTAAGCTGCTTTGTGGTATTTTTTAAAACCACGCTTCACTTTTTTTTCAATTAATAACTTCACTTTTAAAACAATAGTCTTTTTCGCAGACTAATCTTAAGACTTACGAAATGCAATACAAGAAGAGATTTTTAGCTTAAGTTCTATTCCTTCCTGATATGTGGGGCTGAACTTGTTCTTAAACTTTCAAGTTGCTGCTTTCCTTTTTTTTTTTCCCCCCCTGATGATAAGCTCCTGAAGGATTTTCTTTCCTCAGATGAATGCTAGTTTTACTCTGGCATCACTGACCATTTCCTCAACTTATATTTTACCAGCAGCCTACTCAGATGGCTTTCTGTGCACGGCAAGTCAATAACATTCAAAGATGAGATATAATCACCTGCAAGACTAAGATGAAATCTCTCTGAAACGAAGAGATGCTGGAATCGATGTAGGCATGATTAGCTGCAGTTTATGTATCTTGTCAGCGTCGTTTAACTGGGCTGACAAACTTGATGTATGTTTCTTACTTTGTTCTTGTGGTGTTAAGGGCTGCTTTACTCATGGGGCTTTTTTCCGAGTAGATGAGGGTTCTGATGTGTGTGCCCGTGTGTGTAGTGGAAATTGCCTTGGTCCTGATCCCATCTGTGATTTAGCACTGAGTCTTTGTCTCCTTTGTGTTTTTCTTGCAGTTTTTTGTCCCATCACTGCTGCTGCTTGTGCCCACTGCCATGTTTTTAAGCAATGTTGCAGGATCGCATCAACATAAATACTAGTGGCTGCCGGGAGCCTTCTCACTAAGGAAATTTATGGAAAACAAACTCTTCTTTGTATCCGTGCACACATCATGACTGTCACGAGTTATGCGGTAGGCGTGCTAAGGAGATGCAGTCCGTGCTCACTCCGGCGAGACCCGGCAGTGGGAGGTGCCCCTCCTGGGAAGCTGCTGCTCCAGCCAGATAGGCAGTGCTCAGTCACTTAGTGGTTGGACTGGGATGTGGGGATCAAGAAAATATGGTCGAAATAAAATGGAGTTCTTCAAGAATCTTAAAAATAAGCGGATGACAGAATATTGTTCACATTGTAAGGGATTGTTGGTTTTGGCTGAAGCAGACTAGAGAGGGTTTCAGAGCTGTTACCTGTAGCGACTCCATCTTTTTTTAGCCTGGGGGAGAGAAGGTTTGTGCTTGTACAGCTGAATATTAAATCTCTGGCTCAGGTTGTGTTAAGTGCATGTGTTTAATAGTCTTAATACAGGTATATTTTTCATGCCAGCAACTAGCCCAAGCCCAGGAGGGCCTGCAGTTTGTTTTAGCTGGTAGAATTAGTGACAGGTTTATTGCAAAGCTACATTTGAAGTTTTGTTTCCACAAGCACAGGGTGACCGGGACAGGAAGGGACCCTTGTTGGTTCGCAGCCTGCAGCTGAGCCTTTTGACCCGTCCTCAGATGTACCCCCCGCCACCCCCAAAAGGAGCCCTACAACTCCTCAGCAACCCCAGCTGCCTCTTCGTCTTCTTGTGTTGTTCCCCTAGTACCCCCTCCCATCCCTCTCTCCCGGGCAGCAAAGCCCCCTGGCCCCCAGTCCACATTGCTCACATTCCCGAGCTCTGCGTGCACACAGTGGGATGAGGGAGGCAGCTAAGTTGGTCCTCTGCTCTGGCTAGGAAACCACTGTTGTGAAAGCAGCCTGCTTGCTCCTGTCCTCCCTTTATATCCATCTGAGCCCCCCTGCCCACATTGCTCACATTCCTGAGCCGCATTTCATTTGGGATGGTGTTTTGCTTTGGAGGCTGTTACTGCTCCTTGTAGCTACATCTTCATGGAAGAGTGATTTGTGTCCCCCAGTTTAACACATTTGGTGGCTGTTCTGGGTAGTTCATGGTCTCTTTGGTGACTGCAAGTGAGTGAGATGGCAGATGGATGCAGCAGTGAGGAGAGTGTGCAGTCAGGAGCCAGAGGTTTGGCTGTGCTTGGGCTGAAGGAGAATGTTGGGGTCCTGGAGGAGACTCCATTGGAGCTGGTGTCTGTGATTATTATGTAAGGAGGAAGTTTCATTGTCATGTCAGTTAAAAGACTTTTCCTTCCCACCTCTTCCTCCAAGCAACTTGCTAATTTGCATCACAAAAGTGAGCCAGGGTTGTCTCCTTACTGTGTTTCAGAAAATAACAATTCTCTTCAACTCTGAGTGAAAATGAGACTATTTATGGGTTGCTTTATGCATACTGGTATATTCAAGTACAACTGTTAATTGAACTAATATTCTTTTACCACAATGTCCAGTTACAGCTATTCTTGCATCAGTGCTGAGAGAGTCTCATTGCAAGGAGGAGGACTGTCTGGCCTGTGCCCTGTAGAAGAACCAGCTGGATATGTAGGGCACTTTCCTGCACATCCAGTCTTCAGAAACAGTGGGCTGTTTGCCATATCCTACTAGTGCTGAGCCAGAGATTCTTAGAGCAAATAAAAAATAGCAATAATGTATTTGTACACAGCTAGGAGCTCTAACAATTTTCTGTCAGCAGCCATTTTATATCTATATTAAAGCCTAGTCAAATTGACTTTGTTGGAGCTGGAGCATCTCATCGCTTTGATTTCAGTGAGGAAGTTGTCAAGCCACAAAGCTGCCCTGACATTGCTGCATAAAGTTGCTGTAAATAGGTGTGTGACCAGTGTATATGTACCATAGGTGAGAAGCAGTAGTTACTCCATATGTGTTTTTTCTCTCTTTTGTATTAATCTCTGGACCTTTGTACGAAACCTAGAGTATTACAGAGACTGCAGGAGGGGCCAGAGTAAGGGATGGAGTCTGTATTCTGTATTGCCTCAAGATTCATGTCTGTGCTGTGTTGCAAAATCGTCATGTTCAATGCTCTTGCTCTGAATGGAAGGCCATTTGTGGCTGGCTATACTTTGGAAAAGCATTAGGCTCAAGGAGGAACATTTTCCTTCCTTTGGCAAGTAAAATCTTCCCTTGGACAGAATATTTAGGTTGGACTGTGTTTGCTTTGTCAAAATACAGCTATTTTTTTGCCAAAACTGACGTAAGTTCCAGATAGAACTTCTATCTGGAGAGATGTGTTCTCTCTCAGTGAATTACTCACATAAAAGCACTTGCTAAACCATGTCTAGACTGCAAAGACCTGGATTTGACTGAATCTAATTAAAGCAATGGTGGCTTTCAGGTATGGATTTAACTGCAGTATGTCATCCTGGCTTTTGCTAGAAAGAGGCTGACCATTGCTGAGGTGGTTTTGACTTGCATACAGAGATAAATTCAAGTCATATACCTGAAATGGTACTTCTGCCCACCTGCTTAGCCTGCCACACAGAGAAACATCATCTGCCCAGAGCAGGATGGCTGAGCAGCTCATGGCAATGCAGGTTTCAGTGCAGTCTCCTCAGAAAAACTGAAATCAACTTCCTGTTGGTTTTGGAGAATTAGGAGAATAATTCTTTGAGTTTCCGGGAAGTTTCTGACTGCACTGCAGAGATCTGAAGAGGCTGAAAATATCCCTGCTAGAAATACCTCCAGTATCAAAACTGAAGGTTAAATATGCTCAATGCACAGCTCTAACCAGTCCGTGCTGGCCAGCCACCCCAATGGCTAAGCTTGTGAGTTCATTGCCCATCTGTGCCCATCGCCTCATCTTAAGTCAGGTTGATTACCAGCTGCTTATTGATTAAGAGGGATTAGGGGGGTCCTGAATGTCTAACACAGCTGGTTTCTCCTACCTCTGAAAAAGTCACTGGAGTGGAATATGTGGTGTTGCCCATGGGTCCCTCCCTGGAGATGTTCAGGGTAGGTTTTACTGCAGTACAAAGAAGCATAATTAACTCCTGGCTTCTGGTAGTTTTACCTCGTGGCCTTGAACGTTTGCCCAGACATGTCTGTGAGGCATCTTGGCTGTTCTCATGCTTTTGCTATTCCTCTGTCTCAGCTCTCCGGACTCCTTTTATTTCCTGTAACTTTTCTATCTAGCGCACACTTTGTTCACTGCCCATCAAGTCATGCCTGCTCCTCCTCTTTCACCCTGCCCCTGAATGCTTGCTCTGTTCAATCAAAGTCTCTGAGACAATACAGAAAAGGGGGGTTACCAAGAAGCAAATGGAAGAAATAAAAGGGAGAAGTGAAAGAGCTGTGTCTGACAGAATTCAGGCTCCTCTGTCTAATCTGACAAGTATAACTTTTTCTTGAGAAACTGTCCTTTGCTTCACATTTTCAATCTGTCATCAAATTTCTGCTAGTTTTGAACATTGTCTCGTAGGGCTGTTGCAGTAACAGGAATAATGAGCCAGTAGTGCAGTTCCTTTTCTCCTCATTGGTAATGAGGAGGGGGGAAAAAAGGACACAGCTCCCTCTCACTATAACACAGCAGCAGTGGGCAGCTGTCATGACTTTTTAGGCTGTTGCAGTCTTACAAAATGTTCTAGTTTGGAAATGGAAAAAGAAGATACACTGGCCTATTCTTGGTACCAAGTTCAAGGCTCACCATTTTGAAGAAAGTTTGTGTAGCTGATAAAAGGTACACATACTACTTCTTGGCAGTGTGCAGAGAGAACTTTTTCTAGCAAGGAATGTTAGCATGACCTTGTCTTGTCGCTGAGTGAGAACCTGCATTTGTCATCTTTTCAGCAGAATACAACCTGGGATAAACCATATAGTGGCCAGGGGTCACAGAACAAATGCTTAAAGTGCCACGGTAGCTTTAGTGAGTACTTTTGTTTGCAGCTGGCTAATGGGAGCTGTGGACTAGCCCTCTCCTCTGGCCATGGGCTGTGACCAGCTGTGCCTGTGGCACAAAGCATGTGCTTGCTCTTTTAAGCTCTTCCTGCTTTCTGCAGGAATCTGGTGTTTTCTTAGCTGTGAACACACTTCTAGCCTGATTTATATATGATTTTTTGAATGGCTCTCTTGATTTCCTTTCACTGTTAACATGCTAATTCACAGCTGGCTCTTACAGGACTGCATATGTTCTGGGTCAGGAATAGCCCCAATTTGTGTTGGGACTATTCCTGTATGAATTATGATTTGCTGCTGTGGAAAGAAGGCTGTTATGCTGCGTGATTGATCTGCAGTTCATCTTGGATGGCCCGATCAGGGCTGAAGTTGGATGGTGCTGATGGATGAGGTGATTAGTGCTGACGCTGGCGATGGAGTTACAGGCAAAGAAGCTCCTAGTTAACTTTCTTACAGTGAAAAAAGGGTAAGTCTTGCTATACTGACATGCTGAGCTTTTCTCTGATCTAGGAAGTCTCCACTACCCCCATCCATTTCCTCAATCTCTTCTGGAAAACTCCGTTTTACATCATGATTTGATTGCTTTTTTTCAGGTTTGTTTTTTGGGGGGTTTTTTTGGTGTTTTTTTTTTGGGGGGGGCGTTCAGAATTAAGGAAACCCTCTTTACTTTTGTCTTGCTGTCTATTGGAAGTGACAGAAATTGCATCAGAGCCTGGGTTTTTTTTTTTTTTTTTTTTTTTTTTGTGTAAAAGAGTTTGTATTCCCTAAGGCTCTGGCATTTATCAGCCCTTGTTCATGATGGAAGTTGCAGGTCATTGAGATATTTTAACTCCTGACCTAATAGCATGTGAGTGTTTCCTCTGCTGTTGCCCAGTTTGCTCAATTCCCTGTTTGGCCAGCAGCTGGGGAGCTGCTGGGAGCTTGGCTGGCCTTGGCTCCAGGTCGCTCACAGTGCTGGCTTGTTGCTGGCATTAGCCTCGGCTGCCGGCCACTGTGACTGGCGGGCTGAGCAGGAGGCTGCAAAGTTAAAGTGCTGCCAGTGCTCTCAGCCCACGGGCAGAGCTGAGTGGCACAGTCTGCCAAGCTTATGGGGGCAGAAGGGTGACGTGAGTGCACAGCTCACGCTGTGGAGGCAAAGTCGGCTGAACCTGCGGTGGAAGCTGCCTGCTGCAGAGCGCTGCGGTCCTCATACCTGTTTCCTTATGTTTGCTGAAGTGTAATTGTAAACAGCCGTTTCCCACTCTATTTGTAGGTCTTTCCTTGGTGTTCCTTTTAACCCGGATTTTTCCTTCAGCTTGCCAGTTACTTATAACTCCTAATTCCGGTTTAATGACTTTTTTGTGTCTGGGGATTGTACTTTATTTGCATCACAACAGAGCCCTGTGAAGGGCCTGGAGTAATGTCAGCTCTGGATCTGGTGTTAGGCAGTTCAAAGTGCCAGGCATGAGTTTGATCAAGGTGGTCCCTTTGTGCTTCGAAGTTTGAAGATACTGATCTCGTTGGAAGTAGGCAGGTGGCAGGGCAAACAGCACATCTGAGAGTTGCCTGCCGAGAAAACTTGTTTTAATGGAAAGAATAGAAAAGTAACAAGTCTGTCACAAGGAGAAGTTTCGGGAGTTCAGTTTTATGACATGTCTAGTACAAATAAGTTAATAAACACCAAGGCATGAAGGGCATCTCAAGGGTTAGTCAGTCTCTTCTTTTTTATAGTATGTATTAGGGCCTGTTGATTTAATGAGATTGTGCAACCAATTTCTCAAGGCCTGGTGATAAAACACATCAGTTAAAATGAGGCTGAAGCTTGCAAGAAATTATTTCGTTTTGTGGACTGTTTCTTTCAACACCTTGGATTAACAGTGTTTGGGTTTTGTTTTGTTTTTTTTTTTTTAATTAAGTGTTCATCATACCAGAACTATGTAGCAAAATATGCTTCTAATCTGTCCCCCCAAGCTGCATCTCTTTTGAAATGTCAAATGCTCTATTTGCCAGAAGAAGCACGGGAAAATATTAATAACTGAGAGACTGTCTGATGAAGAATGTTGAAAGAAGTGTGCCAGCATCAGAACTCTTTTTCATGGTTACGAGTAACTGTGAATGCTGCATTTTAGTAGGAAAACTAGACCTCAGTTCTGCCTTCACTTTTCCCAGCTGCTATCTCAGATCTTCGTTAAGCTTATTTTTTGTTTTCCTCTCACTCAGCTCAGGCCCAGAGGTTTCGAATGGGTCATTGCATTTCGAAGTTTGTCAGTTTCTAAGCATCCTTTGGGGAGAGCAAAGCAAAAAAAAAAACCCAGAAAGAAATCTCCTTTAGCACACAACACCCCCAGCTGTAGTACATCCAACAAGTTTTGCAATACTTCAGCACTGTGAAAGTGTCTTGCAGTTGCTTGCTTTCCTTTCGGTAAATTTTGATGAATCCCTGTTACATTAGCTTGCTTCAGATAGGTAGCAAGAGAAGGAATTGCCTTTCCAGAAGGAACTTCTTGCATGCTGTGAATGCAAAATAGACGGTTTGCTCCCCTCCCACCACCTAAATCTTTCCTCCCAGGCTTTGTGGGATTTAGTGCCAGCTCACAGCACAAGCGTGACAGCTGGTTGGTGTCCAAAGTCCTTTTTGTTGTTTCAGCTTTAATCAGGAAGTGATTTGTCAGAGGATCAAAGCACTCTTGGGTGAATTAATTTTTTACCAAACCGTAGGTTTGATGTATCTGTAAATATTGTCTGATAGTTATTGGGACTGAGTCGTCCTGGCACAGGAGTGGTTTTTGGCTATAACCCGAACAATACTGGGGTTGACATGGCTAATTTTATAGAGCAGCCTGCGTGGACTGTTAAAGATCACATTTGGAAATGAGATCAAGTGTGCCAGTAAGGTGGCAAAAGGTCTCTTAGCTCATCTCGTGATAGAATTCTGAAAGCAGCAAACAAGCTTCCACCGTCGACAGTGACTTCCCTCTTTGCCTCCTCTTCTGCCTCTGTTTCTGAAAGATAGTTGCATGTGACTTGGCACTGCCTTGGCCTTTGGAGGCTTTGTGACACTATGGAGATGTGACTTCATCTGTGCACTGCTCCCAGGCTTCTGAGAATTGCTGGGTTTACGGGTGCTCATCGTGCCATGCAAAAATGCAGTAAAGTAAGACCCCCTGGGCAGGACTTTGCAGCGTTCACAGCTTGTGTGTCTGTTTACAGATATTTTATTCTCAATGCCACGCTGTGGTAGGAGAGTGAGAGAAGGGGTGAGATCCTGTGCCTGGGATTCCTGTTCCCTGGAACACAGGTAGGGTGCTGTTCTTGGGGCAGGCGTGTGGATGCCTGTGCAGGAGCCAGTGCTGGTGGGAGAAGCATGAGCTGTGGGCACAGATGGAGGTGGCCTTCAGCTAGGGAATGTGTTCTGTGAGGAAATAAAGCTGAGTAAGGTTGTGTTAATGCCTGAGGAGAAGGTGGGAGGGGGGAGGTCAGGGTGCAAGGCAGTGAGGTGGTGGCTGGGTAACATCACTTTTCAGAAGCGGTTGTAAGAAAGCTTCTTTGGGGGGTGATTCCTTTTGTCCATGAGAACATATAGCTCTGTATGACTGTTCGAGGCCCAGTCCCATTATGAAGGAGGGACACCTTCTCTTCAATATTTATGAAGAGGTTGGGATTTTTTCTATAAAAATTATGTTTGGGCAAAATATACCCAAAACTGAAGTACATGGGATTTCCCTGCTCTCTGATTTGAACTACCATGTTTTTCAGTCACCCTAAAGTAACTCCCCACCCCATATGTGCGCACACACCTTCTCTGGGCAGGAAGGCCAGGCCCTGCTTTCCAGAAACAAGTGGATGTTACATTGCATGGTGGCTCAGCTGACAGTATCTATCTGGTATCTGGCAATATCTGGCCTGACACCTCTTCTTGACTCCATATGGAAGGAAAGGAAAGGAAGGCATGGAAGTCTGGGGTGTCAACCCTGTTCTGCTGCCTGCAGGGCCTTTGGGGATGTGAAAGGCTTGTGCTGCACCACTGTGTAGCTTGAAGGAGAGGGGTTTGTACTCTGGAGAGGGAGGGGGAAGAAACTTGATGGTACCTGGTGAACTCTGGGCTATTGAGTTAGTATTTGTTCGGTACACCTGAGGGCGAAATGGAAAGAAATGCGTGGTGTCAGGATGCCTGATGGATGTGAGAAGAGTTGGATTGAGGCACACAGAAAAGACTTAAAGTGAGATGTTAATCAGTAACAAGCTGAGTCATCTTGCAATGGCTTGCAATGCCAGGTTAGAGATGTACACAGCATGAAAGGAAGGAATGTGCACAAGTGTGTTTATTCCAAGTAGGGAAGGACTCGCCCTCATTCTCGCCCTCAAAGATAGGGTATTTTATTGCTTTTGAGAAGAAGCAACAGAATGTAGTAGGAAATGTGTCCCTATGCTTTTTGTTGTCTGTAATATTCTTCAGATGGAATAGCCTTGGTGTGGGTGTGAAATGCCTGGTAATCAACCAGAGGGCAGCTGCTTACCCAGCCTGGGTTCTGGACATCAGCGTTCTTGATCCAGCTTGCTGCATCTGCAGGGTCTTCTAGCTGACCTTTCCCTGGTTTCTTGTCCAAAGAAGGGCTTCAAGCTAGTCAGTTTGTCAGAGAGGAGCTTGAAGAGAGGGACTCATTGACCTAGAATGAGGTATCCTACAATGAAGGTCTCTGCTTTAAAAAGAAGAAAGCAAAACAAATAGCATTCCTATTGTTTGCTCAGCACAAAGTCTGGTTTGTTTTAAGAAAGTATCTCGTCCTTGACATTTTCATTTTCTTACTGTTGGCTCTGAATTGCTCACCTGAAACTGAGCTGCGGATGTCTTCAGGTTCAAACGAAGTAGAATATTCTTGCTTCTCAGATTTCAATGGAATTTGTGTGCTGTGGTAAGGCCAGAAACTATAATTCTTTTTCAGGGGAAAATAGGTGGCTGGAATTGCTGTGTGGGTGGGTAGAAAGAAAAGGATAGGGACAAAGGGATGAAAAATTTGTGTGAGAAAACACAGTTGGCTGGGCTGCACATCTCCTGTGCATTGAGCTCTGTGTATCTAGAGGGTGATAACACACACACACACAAAAAAATCGTTTCCATTGCCTGTGTTCGTCCAGTTGGCTGTTGCCCACTGGTACTCCTGCAGTTGTGAAGAGGTCGTCTTGGTGCTCCTGCTTTACTCTGGGTAAAGAAGAGATGAAGAGAAGTAGTGCTGAGAGCTTCTAATGTAACTGGAAAAGGGCAACGAGATCAGAGCTACTTTGGGTGTGGCACAAGTTTATAAATTGTCTTTCCTCATTAAAAAAAAAAATATGAATTTGAGTAACTCCACGGTTTTTGTTCTAGCTAAAATGAGGGACATCTCAATCACAAACAGAATGAAAAGGAGAAACATGAGTCTTTGTTCACGCAGGTGGATTTTTTTCTTTACATTTTTAATGATTGTGGTGTCGCTTTGCTGCTCCAAAATGCTACAACTGAGTGCAGATGTTTCAGAAGATACTTCTTCATGTATCTGCCTAATGACAGCCCGGAGTTTTGACTTTTGCTGTTGGGACTTCTGTTAATTGTATTGTGATAGTACTAACAGAGCAGTCTTAGTAGGCAAATCATTGCTGTTCACAGAATGCTTGAGATCCATAGTGTGAAAAGTGTGCTGAACTCTTTTTGTGGAATGTTTTTCCATTGTTTCTTCTGTCTGACTCATCTCTTGTGTTAGTGCTATATCCAAACAGCTTTTTTTAGCCTTTGATCCAAGGTAACTGACACTTAAGACGCCAGAGTCTTGCTTCCTTGGTTTTAAAGTGCTTTGTCTTAAACTGGCATGTCACTTGCAACTGCATTTTGGTCTTGCCCTTACAGCAAGGCATCTCTACCCTATTCCAATTTGTTCAGAAATAGTTTATTGCAGGGAAACTTGTTCAACTCAGAGATATGAGATCTCCTCTCATTATACTTTTGAAAGCATCTGTGCCTTTGGCATACTGACCTTCCACCAAATTCACGGTGCAGGATAAGTTGGTGCTCTGAAAATTACGCAGGCAAGAGCGATGGTGCTTTACTTTCGTTTTTTCTCGCTGCTGATAGAGAAAATCTTGAGATGATTGTGTCTTTTTAATGGCATTTTTCAAAACAAATTAAGCCTGTTCTTAAAACGCTATTAAGTGCTTATTCCTAGATAAACAGCTACTTTGCAGCTAGAAGCTTTGCAGTGCCTGGGTGAGGAGGAATTAATTAGCAACCTTCTTGCTAGATGGTGTCCTTTTCACTGTTCTTAGATTGCAAAAGGTAAGAATGAGAAAAAAAACTACCTGATTATCTCTTTTCATCATTTAATGCTGGCCCACCTGAGACAGTTTATGCCAAGCATTCTGAGAAGAGTTCAGTTAAAGTTTCCACCAGGAGCTGGGCTGTTGCCATTCCCACCTTGCAGATTTTGCCTGTCCGTCCTGTCCTTCGGCTGGTGTAGTCCTTGTCCGTCACTGCTGAAAGGTGTTGGGGACAGAGGGCATGACTGCTGCAGTGTGAAGGGCAAGAGTCAGCATTGTCACTGCAGGCTGCAGCTTTGCTTGTGCTCATCGACTTTCACCAGGGAATAACTGTGTCTCAAGGGCTAAAAAACCCAACACTTTCTCCAGACCCCCCCCCTCTCTGTGCAGAGCTTCACTGTTAGAGCAAGAAGTAGCCTTTTGCTTGGCTTCATTTTGTTCATTAAAGATTGCCCTAAGAAAGCAAGTCTTTAATTACTGTTTTGATAAGCATGAATTTTTGTTGAGAATAAAACATGAAAGTAAATATGTCAACTTTTTTCCACCTACAGAGTAAAAATGAAATTTCTGCCACTACCTTTAGAAAAACAACTTTTCACTTATGGTTGTGGTAGAAGCTGTTTTATGGCAGTGTATCTTTGAGAGTATCTACGTGTCCCCCTTCTCCCTCCCTGAAACTTGTTGATACTATTGTTGCAGGAGGTTTTTTTTGTTTATAGGACAGCTATATTAGCACTGTAGCAGGGTACAGACTACTACTCTTGACCCCTGGGGTTTCTGCGAAGGTCACAATGGAGGGGCTTGAATTCCTGCGTTAATTACATTGCAACAGAATATCCATGCTGGTTTTCCCAAAAGATTAACAGAATGATACTGCACTGCTTTGAAATGCGATCTCAGAGCATCTAGCTCTCAGGACAGCTTCTTTCATGTTTAACATATGCATGGCTTTTGTGTATTTTTAAATGACTAATTACTCCGTAGAGTAAAATGTGAATGGTAGTTTATCATACTGGTTGTCTGCTATTGCTTTTGTCTTTCTTACTAGAAGCCTTCAGTGCTCTCCTGTGGAGTAGCAGTGAAGAGAGACTTTGTTTCCCTGGTTTTGTGAAGGGAATATATAGAGGTAGCTAAACTGCACCTATTATGCAGTTGCTGCAATGTATGGTGAGGTACAGCTCTACAGATCTGAAAAATAAAGACGCGAAAAATTTGTACAGTGGTTAGGCTTGATGGACTGCTGAGATGCCTGCAGAATTTCAGTGAAACTGAAGGCATCGATGTTGCTGTTCTAGGACTTCGGGGGAGGCATGCTAGAGAGAACTGTGTGCCTTTCCCTCCTTATATATAGCTTGGCTCCCAGAGCAAGTAGATTCTTGGCTCCAATCCAGCTGTGCTGTGAAACGTGGTATCAAACTATCTGCTCTTTTGTGAGCAACTGGTTTATCAGCTGTGGGCCCTGGCATGGTCAACACAAGCAGGGACGTTTTGTAGGTGCCCTGTTTCATACAGTGTCTGTGGTTTTCTCTATGGTCTTGGTATGAGGAGGTGTCAGAGCACTTCAGGATGAGTTGTCTTTGTCTTAAATTCTGTATGCTAAGAGCAATTCCAAACCGGACTGCACCTCCAGGGAAAATATGAACTTACCTGTTTTCACTGCTTCTTTACCCCAAAGCAGTTTAGTCTCCAGTTATTCTGGAAATAGTCTCTCTTTTAATAATGATATAAGGCTCTTTCTTTCCTTCTTTCTCTCAGAACTTAAGTACTGAGAAGGAAGACTGGAATGCTTGTTTATGCACCTGAATTACCCCTCCTCCCTTTTACCCCAAATCGTCGTGTGCATACAGACAGGCTATAGATGACAACATTTTTTGGATGGAAGCCCACAATAATACTTTTTTTCTTTCTGTTACTGTTGATGAAAGTGTCATGAAGACACTTGCTGCAGGGCAGAGTGGGGAGGTGTTCGTGTTTCTAGTGTGTACTCCAGATGTTTATGTAATGTGCCTAAGCTTGCTGTGGAATACAAAATATTTGTGAAAGGCCCCCAGGTCTATCCATGGATAAGCTATTTGTCCAGGTTTTCTGAACAAAGCAGGAGAAAGAGCTTAACTGACAAGCCCTAATTAGCTCTGTGCTCTAGCAGCTCTTTCCCAGGAGAATGACTTGGGGAAGGTTGTTACCAAGCCGCTTCGAAATTGGAATCTTAAAACTATAATGTTGACTTTTCCCTTTATTTGTGTTTACTGGAATAGCAAATACTGAAAGAGACTGGAGAAATTCTTGCTCTTAAATAGTGGCAATTAAATGATTGCAATCAGCATTTGATGCAAACTCAGATCTTTGTTCTGTTTCCTCTCTTTACTACAAGCCGCTTTTGTTTGACTTAAAGCATTTTTATTGCATACCTCAGACCTTTTGAATAGATATTTTGGGTAAGGCTTAAGATGGTTGCTCTGTCATCTTTTAATTCTTTTTTAGGTCATGTGGAAGAGGGAGAAGAGCTTCAAAACAAAGCTGTCCACATTTTTCACACGTGTGTAAGAAAATGCACAGGTTTTAAACTATGCATGAACCATTGTTTACAAAAACATATTTAAAGCTTAACAAAAAAAATCTCCAGCAAGTTCTGGTTATATGGCCAAAATAACTTGGCACTGACCAATTTTCATATCTTGAGATTTCAAATACATATGGGAAATATTGCCCTGAAGTTTTACTTTCTATGTCGTTACTGTGGCAGCTTGTATCCCCTGACATCCACGGTTGTCTTGCATAAAGGGAAAACACATTGTTGAAACTACAAAATCTGACTTAAAATATTGACAGGTATTTCACTATATGCATTGCTATGACTTCCAAAACTTTGGAAGTATGTAATGACACATAAGAGATGCAGGGACCTGGGCTGCTCGAAAAACAAAATGGGAGAATGATTCTAGAATTATTCATGTATCTTTGCTGGAACACTGTTCCAGATGCATGCATTGTCCCTAATGCTTGGGGAATTAGCTGAAGTAAGTACCTTGTATTCCACATGTATTTGTGCCAAGCACCAGGAATGAAATGGGCTGAATCAAGAACGCTGGAAGTTCCATTGTAGCAAGGGGTTAGTCAAGTCACATGTTGCCCAGAACAGCAACATGTGGATGTTAGTATCAAAATAAATTCAGGGGCAGCTGGGATTGGAACAGCTGTAGATACTGCTGCCTCTCACTTGGTCAGGAGTGCAGCTAGGTCTTGATTTTGAGGAATACAAGAATTTAGCTAGAGAACTTATTTGACATGTGCGTAGTTCTTCTCTCTTGTGAAGGGCATTTTCTCCCTCTTCAGAAAAAATTGCATTTTATGTTGTTTTCTAACTGTAAAAGTACTGAAAGTTTTGTATATTTCACAGCTCCAGCTGTGAATATTGGCTTGTAGTATTTCATTTTTTTTTTTCTGGTTCTGCCACTCAAAACTTAAAAAGGTGAATGCTGCTTTATCCTTGAAGGGAAGACAAGGCTATATGCAGAGGGCACTTGGTATGCTTGGTGTGAAGAGCAAACTGCCATAAGCTTAGGCAGCCATGATATGAGCTGCGGATGTCTCTGGAGTCAGGAACAAGCGTGGTCTCTTTTCTTCGGACTTCGTCTGCCTGTTTACCTTCCAGTGGGTTACTATCCCAACCAGCCCTATGGATGGTCTGATTCTGCCAAGGACCCTTGGGTTTGCTAAGGAGCAGGCAGACACCACACAGGTATGTGAGGGATCACCCTGCAGGAAGGGTGAATGATGAATGATGGGATGTGGCTGGTGCTACAGCAGGCATCCTCGGAAGTGCCGTATGAATGAATGCAATGAGTTTGTGGGGTTGAAGGAGAACAAAATTACAGTATTGTCAGTGGTGGGGCAGACAGCTCAAAATTCATGGTTTAGCTTGCTGAAGTCTTGGCTTTGAGTTGGCAGCACTGACATTTTGTCTTTGTACCATATGCACAGTTAAGTCCAGAGAAAATTTCTCGGTCCCTAAAAGACTTTATTCTCCTGGGACCTCATGAAAAATCTTCATAATTGATGGCTGGGATATGATCTAAGCCTGGAGTGTCAGTGTGACTTTTCGATTCATATTGGTTTACGGGTGAAAGAATGTGTGGCATATACCCAGAGTAATTATGCATGTTTCTAATGTTTCAGCTTGAATAATACCGCCCACCTTCCCAGAGAGGTCAAGTTACTGTTTCAGGCATTGCAGTTAAATAATGTACCGTGTGCCAGAGAGAAACAGCCCGTAAGTTTTTAATATTGGATTTTTTTGCTCTTTCAGGAAACAGTGAAATCAGATCTAGTTTGTGTCACTGGGTAGGTTTTGGTGTTACAATCTAATGGACTCTTTAATATATATTTAAATGGGAGAGTACATGTGGCATGAAGTGGCAATTTATTTTTGAATGGCAGTACTTAGTGTAGAAGGAGTATTAAAGAGTGTGTGTGTGTGCGCCTGGCTGGTCTCTCTTTCTGGTGGACAAACTGCAAACTGCTGCAACAACCAGGACAGTCCCACACAAGTCAAATTCTGCTCAGCAGAAGCGGTGGTGGGACGACAGTTAAATTGGTGATTTTTCATCCGTGGTGACCTTCAGTACCTGCAAGCATGCTGAGGTGATAAAGCGGCGTTGCAAAGCTCGTGCTGGCTTTTTCTTCTGCATTTCCATTCTGTGCTCTCCCTCCTCTGCCTTTTGCTGGCTGCCCTCGCAGATGAGAGTCTGCAACTTTTTAGGCAGAACTGGTTGAGGTCACTTTGCTTTGTGACCTTCATGTTTTAGGCACTGTGTGGGCAGAGGGAACTTTTGCATGTAGGTGACATTTTTTAGCGGTTCAACAGAAACATACAGTGACAATCACACTGTGCACACGTCTACTTTGAAAGAACGTGGTTAGATTACTGCCTTAATGTCTGTGAGCTGGAGCATGAAAATCCAGTGTTTAAGGTTTTGGAGAGGGGGGGTAGTGTTCTGTATGTGGCGAGAGAGTGTATTAATACTGTAATGAAAGTCTCACTACTTATTTTTTGGCAGAAAGAACAGGACTATTGATGGATAAGAGGCTGGACATGACCCAGCCATGGGCACTCACAGCTCACAAAGCCAAACGTGTCCTGGGCTGCATCCAAAGCAGCGTGGGCAGCAGGGCAGGGAGGGGATTCTGCCCCTCTGCTCTGCTCTGGTGAGACCAACCCCCCCCCCTGCAGTGCTGCATCCAGCTCTGGGGTCCCAGCACAGGAAGGACATGGAGCTGTTGGAGCAAGTCCAGAGGGGGCCACCAAAATGGTTAGTGGGATGGAATGCCTGTCCTATGAGGAAAGGCTGAAAGAACTGGGATTGTTCAGCCTGGAAGAGAGGAGGCTTCACGGTGACCTAATTGCAGCATTTCAGTACCTAAAGGGAGCCTGCAAGAAAGATGGATGGGAACTTCTTTATAAGAGCATGTAGTGACAGGAGAAGGGGGAATGGATTAAGACTGAAAGAAGGTAGGTTTAAATCGGACATTAGGAAAAGCTCTTTACGGTGAGGGTGGTGAGGCACTGGCACAGGTTGCCCAGAGAAGTTGTGGATGCCTCATCCCTGGAAACGTTCAGGGCCAGGTTGGATGGAGCTTGGCAAAAGCTGGTCTAGTGAAAGGTGTCCCTGCCTGTGGCACAGGGGTTGGAACTAAATGTCTTTAATGTTCCTTCTAAACCAAACCATTTTATGATTCCAAAAATATTGCCATTTGTGTATGCCACCTTTAGTAGAGTTCCTGATCTGAATATGCTAGTCATGGTAAGTTTCAGAAGAGAAGAACATCCTGACCAGCACAGCCTGTGTCCTGCTTGTCCTCCCCTTGCTAATCTTCTTTCCTTATGCTAGGAGAAACTGCCTTTTTTTTTAGGGACACCAAAAAATGTCTTACCATGATTGGGCTTGTTAATTGGAGAAAGCTGTTCTGTTGAGAGCTGGTGGTGGAACTCTCGGGTATAATCTGTCCTTTTCCTTGGAGGCCACGTACTTGGTTATGTAATTTTCCTGGTCATTGGACCCTTGGAAATTCTTTTTTTGTCTACCATCTCTCATCTAAAATGTCTGGTTTGCTGTTTTGTCTAGAACATGGTGCTCTTGAAGGCATAGGAACATACAGTAGTTACTCTGGATTAGCTTGCTTCACAGGAGGTAAATTCAGAATGGCCTTATTTTTAGCTCTTCTTCAAGTAATTGATTCAGAACATCTGATGAGACAGCTGTCGTATCTGCTTTTTTTTCTTTTTGCACAAGGGAAACAGTACTGCCACGATAATGGCCCTCAGCAACACATGACTTTTGAAGACCCTTCTTGTTGCGGCCTGCTGCAGTGAGGAGCGTGCCACCCAATAGCACTGTGCAGCTTGGGGTTCATCGGTTCATTGTGTTTCAGAGGTTCAGACGGAAAATATGACGGAGGCTTTTTTCTCATCAGATGTACTGAATCGTTCAATATCGTTAACTTCCACAGAGCTATTACAGGGGTGTGTGGTGAGTGTTGAGGGTCATTCCCAAACAGTGCTGGATTTTGAATGCTAGTCCACCACAGCCCTTCCAAAATTCCCATTCTTTAGGAATATAAACTTCAGAATATCACTAGGAAGATGGTCGTAAGACCCCCTTGAAAATCCCCAAAGGCCAGCTAGCTAACATGCATAAGGAAAGCCCAATCTGCAAAGAAGTGACCTGGTCCAGGGTTTGACTTGGTGCCACAGGAAGGTGTGAGCCCTGTTGTCGATTCCGACTCGAGTCGGAGGATATTGCCTGTCCCCTCGAAGTCTCAGGATATTGCCTGTCCCTAAGTAAGGGGAGCTTCAGCCTTCAGGGCTAGATATGGAGATGGATATGTGAGGGACAGGAACTCCCTAACGCAGGATGCGGGTGCAGGTTCTTGGCATGCTTCTAGAGCAGACCAGCTGCCCGTTGTTAGCCATAGCCGTGTTACACCCATGAAGAGGTGTAGTGATGACTGACATCTGGGAATGTTTTCATATTCTGTGTGGATGGGGAAAGAGCAAAAAGAGGAGTTTTTACAGAGATTTGCTTTTGTCACTTGAAATCTAGCAACTAAACATTTCTGGGGTTGATAAAAGTTACTAGTGTTTCAGATCTGCTGCTCCTGGAGATAATGTCTTTTAATTCTGTATCTTTAACTGAATTTTAAAGGCTAAGATATTTAGTGAAGTATCTTTTGCCTTTTAAAAGCTTCCAGGTGCCTTTCGCTCCCTTCCTCTGCCTGTCCAGCTGAGACGGAACCAGAGGAGTAAGCAAGTGGCTCTCCTCAGGAACCTCATGTGTCTCACAGAGAGGTGAGAGGCTGTCTCACCTGGGAGCAAGGCAAGCAAGATAGTGTTTTATGATCCCTTTCAGTTTCATTCCCCACCTTTCCAGTTCCTTTTCACTGCAAGACACAAGAAATAACCTTCATGCCCTTTCCTAATCTCTGCTTGCCTTAAGGAAGCGAGAACAGATTTATCATGTGTGATGTTGCTTATCAGCAATATTTTGATATGATGTAAACAAACAAAGGATATAACTGGATAAGAGATGTAGTACAGGATTTAATTGGTGTATTGAGGAAAGTTAAAAGAAGATGATAGGTAGCTGAGGGTCATTCCAGTCTTCCTTCTTTCTTGAACCACTTTTTAGGTAACTTCACACCAGTGCTTCTGTTGTGAAACCTTCTTCTCCCTCCATTCCTTGCCTAACATCAAGCATCCCGTCTAAACTGGCCTTGTAAAGCCCATCCTGCTTTAGAGTCATAAGAAATACATAATGTTTTTAAATTTGGGCTGAGATTTGGTAGCTTAGTTTTGCAGTCAGAGAACGAAGAATTACATCTGCCTGCACATGGGCACGTGTGGAAAAAGAAAACCTCACAAACAAAACTGGGTGTGCTAATGACTTTATCTCCTCAGTCACTGTGTGTGAATCCCTATATAGGTGAAGTCCACAAGCAGCAGTCTCCCTGCAGATGGGAGAAACAAAGTCCTGGGTGAGCTGTCTAGCACTGTGAGGCTTCATCTCTGGCAGCAGCCTCGGTTGTTGGAGTGGATGTTTGTGCTGTTTTTTTTCTCAGAACTCCACCCATTCCTGGTTAAAACTCAGATCTCTGCCAGCTGAAGATCTCCATTGCAGTGGTGGGTGTGTCATTGTCATGGGTTGACTACAGTCATGGTATTGTTGGTCCTACCAAGCAAAGGTCTCCTCTCGCCAAGTCCAGTGTGAACTCCATAGTTTCTGTAGGGAAGG